>JAODAL010015626.1:65000-83219 GCA_025379985.1 Phyllomedusa bahiana | reverse complement strand
CACTGGGGGGGCACTGATAAGAGCTGCTGGAGGTAGTAATACTGGAAAAGTTTGTCCCCCATACACTACTGTTCCTGGATCCCAGGGTACTGACCTGTTTGGTGGTCACATAAAGAACCTGTTGGGGGGTAAAGGGGGGGTTTTCTCCCCCTTGGGGGAAACCCAAAAAAATTTGGTCAGTGAAAAGTGAGTAGTGGGAGAAGTTTTTGCTCCCCCATACACTATGTTACCTGGATACAGGGTCACTGACCTGTGTGGTGGTCCATGATAAGACATGCTGGGGTAGTAAAAAGGAGAAGTTTGCCCCTCCTAACACATGTTACCCTGGATCCCCGGGTCACATGACCTGTGGGGTGGTCACATGATGACCTGGGGAGGTAGAAATATTGAGAAGTTTCTGCTCCCATACACTACTTTCCCTGGATCCAGGGTAATGACCTGTGTGGTCGGTCCATGATAAGCGCTGCTGGAGGTAGTAATACGGGAGTGTTCTGCCCTCCATACATTACTTTTACCGGGAAACCGGGGTCCAGGGCCTGTTTGGTGGTACACTAGAGATGGGCAAAATCGATTTAAAAGTGGAATTCGTTTAAAAATTAGGAAAACTTCGGTTCGGAACGAAGTGAATTTTGGGGGTTTATTGGGTGAACGAAGTGTGTTTTTTGTTTGATAAAATGGCTGCGAGACAGGGCTTACAGGGGGAAAAAGATTGGGGGGAAAGAAGGGATGCTACATGCATGTGCAGGGGTGAACCCAAATAAACCGGCGGGATTCTGTGACGTCACCCCCTATATAAGCCCGGGGGCACGCGGGAGCCAACCCTCTCACTGAAATTTTTAGGGAAGGTGCTGCCGCGGCTGATAGCTCTTACTGAAGAATTGATTTTTTTTTTTGGATTTTTGTGGGGTGTCTCAGTTGTCTCAGAGACTTTCTTTAATGTTCTTTTTTAAAATTTTTTGGGGTATTGGATCTGAAACCCAGTGTGCGTCATGCAGCTGATATAAATTCAATTCCAAGTGGGATCTAAGCCGTTCTTTGTTTTCATTTAAAGAAAAAGGTTTTTACAATACAAATACCACTTCATTTTGGTGCTCAATTCATTGCGCAATTTAGCCGGGGGTTAATTTTTAAACGTTGTTTTGCTGGTGTGGACCCCAAGAAACGTCTTTTCAACGCCAAAATTTATAAATTTTTCGTAGCCTAATTTACAAGCAAAGGGTTAATTACAACTGTATCTCTTGTTGGGGGTGAAAAAACGCATTGTAACAGCACAAGTCTGTGGGCTCAATTTTTTTTGGCGCAATTTACATCCAGGGGTTAATTAAGCGTTGTTTTGGGTGTTGACAAAAAAAAAGTCTTTTTCAAAGCCCAAAATTTTTTAAATTTTTCCTGTAGCCTAATTTACAAGCAAAGGTTAATTACAACTGTATTCTTGTTTTGTGGGTAGAAAAAAACAAAAAGTAACCGCTACAAAAAATATGTTTGGGGGCTCAATTCTTTGGCGCAATTTACATCCAGGGGTTAATTAAGCGTTGTTTTGCTGGTGTGCTGACAAAAATAACCGTCTTTTTCAACGCCAAAATATATACATTTTTCATGTAGCCTAATTCATGTCCGAAGGTTAATTAAGCCTGTTTGTGCTTTTACATTTAGTAAAACACACAATGTTTTTAAACGACACATACAAGTAAATTTTTCCTGGCCATTTGTGGAGCGCAATTTATATCCAAGGGTTACCCAAGCTTGTTACTCGGTTCATTTGGAGTCAAAAACAGGGTGTATATTTATCATATACAGATATCATCATCAAACAGTGTCTGTACATTTTTGAACAAACAGTATGTCAGACAGAGAAGTCGCAGGCTCTGCAACTGCGAGTGGCAGTGGCACAAACATTCCTGGAACAGGCCAGGTTGCAGCACAGCAAGGGGACGTCCGCAGCAGGGGTCCTCGGTGAGGCCACAACTGCCGCTGTCCTCTAGCGGCCGTGTGTTGTTCAGCAACCCAAGGGTTCTTGATTGGTTGACTAGGTAATCCTCTTCCTCCCAGATGACATCTGACAACCCCAGCCAAGAGTCGGTTGGGAAAACGTCAGACACAACCCTTAGTTGGCATGGCCCGGGAGGGGGTCAGCGGCCCTCACCTGTCCTCAACCGCCTCTGTCCCATCCGGTTCCCTCGCAAGAGATCTACTATGTGGTCTGGGCTCAGCGCCACTATATAGCGAGGATGAACAATTTGAGGAGGGCAGTCAGCAGTACTTGGCAGCGAAGAAATGGGGCCAATATCCCTGCGTCTTGCAGTAGGCGGCACAGTAAAGATGGGGAGAGTGGCAGGGGAGGTCATGTTGTGAGAGGTCAGCCTTGGCATACCAAGACGGTGATGAGGGACAGCAGTGACATGAAAACACAAATAATGATGTTGTAGCCGACCGCACTTGGGAGCCGGGTGAGGCAAGGCTTCATCATCGTCAGGAAAAGAGGGGGCTTTCAGCTTGCGGTCAGGCAGCGGCGCAGCAGCAAGGGGGGTCGTGTGGCCGTGAGTCAGCAGGGTAGAGCAGTGTGAGGTCGGGAGCCAAGGGCCACGGGGTAAAAAACCCGCTTCGCAGGCCCAAAAAGAAAGTAGCGGCACAGGGGCCTCAGCGAGGCAGCGGCGGCAGTATTTCACTCAGTGCGGAGCGTTGGCGGTAAAACCCAATACTCGGCGGGTGGCAGTTCTTTGCTAAGAAAACCGGAGGACCCGAATATGGGTATATTTTGAATCTGTAAGCAGAAAGTGAAGGTGGCCAGGGAGCTAACGTTGGCACCAGGGCCCGGGTCAACACATGCAGCGTCAACCATCCGGGGGCCCTGGGAGAAACGTGGCTCAGATGTGGTGGTCCATCCTGCCGCCGCAGCAACAGCAGCAGCGCCCAGTGGCACGCATGCCATTGCAGCCAGTCAAGGCTCCACCACCTCTGCAGAAGGGAGCTGTTTCTCTTTGACATCATCTCCCGGTCCAGATGCCCCTGCTCCTCACTACTCATGGCGCCAGCAGTCGTTCATCGAGGCGATTGCAAAGAGACAACAGTATGCGTCCAACCATGCTAAGGTGCAGCAGCTAAACGTGCGCCTGTCCAAGTTGTTGGTACTGCAGTCCCTCCCTTTCCACATGGTGGACTCTGCACCTTTTCAGAGAACTAATGGTTTGTGACGAGCCGAGATGGAGAGTTCCAAGCCGTAATTTCTTTTCCAAAAAGGCAGTACCAGCACTTCATAAATATGTAGAACAGAAGGGGGGGTCAGTCCTTGAGCTTATCGGTTTTTTTCCAAGGTGCAGGCAGCGGGGAAACGTCTGGAGCCTGTAACTACGGTCGGGGCCCAGTACATGTCCTTTACGGCCCACTGGGTGAATGTGCTTCCAGCCAGGCACACCAACAACTTGGACGGGAGACCCGCTTTCTCCTCCACGTTGTCAAACTGCTGCACCTGCGCCAATGTCCGCCTCCTCCTCCACCACCACCACCATTCAGCCCCCACAAGTACTGCTCCATCATACCACATGTGTAGGGCAAAGCGGTGTCACGCATTTTCTACACCTGGCTTGCCTCGGCGAACAAAGTCACACAGGGGAGGAACTGCTCCGCGTCATGCAGAAAGGGAAATCGATGTGTGGCTTTTCTCCGCGCCAACTGCAAATCGGAACCATGGTGACGGACAATGGGAGGAAACATGGTGTCCGCGCTTGCACCGAGGGGGATGGTCCATGCACCCTGCATGGCCACGTGTTCAATCTGGTTGGGGAAAAGGTTCCTAAGTTTTTCCACCGATCTTCAGAAAAATTCTGAAAATGGCCAGGAAAACTGGCATGCACTTTATCCATTCGTACAAAGCCAGGAACACCTCCTCGAATTGCAGGGGGCAGAACGGCCCTCCCCAAAAAACCTCTGATATGCGATGTTTCCCCCCCCGCTGGAATTCCAGCCTGCACATGTTGGACCGACTGTATGAAACAGGAAAGGCCATTAACGTTTTTTTGATGATCCAGGCAGACAGAAGAAATTCCCCTGTGTAACTTTGATGTCACCCAGTGGCAGCTCATTGCGTGACACCTGCCGTTTGTTGAGGCCATTCGAGGAGGCGCTTTAAATTTGTCAGTCCCAGGACTACGGGTTTGAAATAACGTCATTCCACTGCTTTTTCCCAAATTGTCTTGGGGGGTGGAACGACTACATCTCGTGGCCACATGAGTCGGGTGGGGACTTAAATGGAGGAGGGGAAGGACATTGGGAGCAGAAGCATTGTCTGGTGAAATGAGTGGATTTTCTACCAGGTGGACAAGAGAGGGGGAGCAGGAGCAGCTGGAGGAGGTGGATGGAGATGAGGAAGATGGGCAGATGACCCCCAAGCCCCGTGGCGTATACAGTGGAAATGGAGGCAGGGAGCCCCTCGAGTACTTGTGCAGATGGCCGCAGCATGCTTATTTGCCTGGCTAGTGACGCCGAATAGTCAGCTTTGGCAGAGGGATGACTTCTGGCTCTCCACCCTTTTGGGACCCTCGTTTACGGTCCAAAATGGGAGCCTTTTTCCCAGCTATTGAAGGGGGGGAAGACCCAAAACTCAAAATTACTATAGGGAAATCCTCCGTAGTCAGTTGGTGCTGCCTATGTTTCGGCATGTCCCTCCCTGACGTCTGACCGGGGGTTCCTCACGCTCACGTACTATTGGGGGGCGGCTGCCTGGGGAAGGTGGGGGGTAGGAGCAGTACCCGCTCCATCAGTAGTAACCCAAGTTGGAGTCACTTTGAGGCAGCTTCCTTCACCCCCCAGTGAGGAGGGCAGTCGCCCAGCAGGCAGCGGACCTGGAGCAGTCCCTGACCAACAGGTTGTGGCCTACTTGGACGGACTCTGCCACCTCGTTAGAAGATTTGCTGGACTACTGGCCAGCCAACTGGATGTGTGGGCCGCATCTTGCGAGGTTTGCAGTGGGGAAGCTGTCCTGCCCGGCCAGTATTGTGGCATCAAGAGACGGGTGTTCAGTCGGCGGGGGCACCATGTTACCCAAACGAACCGCTTGTCCCCGGGATTTGTTGACACCCTTTGTCAAGATGAATCGGCGTGGATCGCCAGGATTTCCAACACCCAAAGCCTTAGCGTCGTCTGGGGTTTAAATACCCTGCCTCAGCCACTATCTGATGCCCCCACGCTGTTGCCAACAATGCTGACAGTTTCTCCCTCTGCTACCAACCTCTTTACCAGGGATGGTTTGCCACCCACCTAACATTGTCATTGTGCCACTCATGCCCATGCTGCTGTGCTTTGCCGTGACATCCACACTGTGTCATTGTGCCACTGCCTGCCCATGCGCTCTGTGGTTTCTGCCTTTACCATCCACGTGTCATTGTGCCACTGCCTGACCTCATGCTGCGCCGGCCCTGACCTCCGCCTCAGTCATTGTCCTCTGTGGCTTTCCTTTTGGGACCTCCAGAATTTATTGTGCCCCTGCCTGACCCCCTCCCGCGTGACTCCCCTGTGGATTGTGCACCTCTGTGGCCTATCTGTTTTGCCACCTCCAGAATGTTATTGTGCCACTGCCTGACCCTCATCTTGCGCTGTTGTGACCTACCTCTGTGTGATTGTGCCATCTTGCCTAAACTGTTTGCCACCTCCGAATGTCATTGTGCCACTGCCTGACTCATGCTGCTGCCGCCTCCCCTCTCGTCATTGTGCCATCTGGGCCCTCCCCTGTTTGCCACCTCCAGAAGTCATTGTGCCACTGCCGACCTCATGCTGCTGTGGCTGCCGCCCCTCACCTCCACACTCTGTCACTAATGTGCCACCTGACTCTCACTTGCTTTTTTCCAGCTTTCGTGGCAGACTTTATCAGGCACATTCCCGCTTCATTTTTTGGTCAGTTTTGCCCTCTTAAGTGCCCAGGAATTTATAGTGAAGCGATCTAAAGCGCGGCAGTCTTGCGTGTCATACTAAACCAACAAGTTGAGACCAACCAAGCTCCTCTGCTATTAAGCATGGCACAACGTTCTACAGCACCCTGCAGGCTCTGTGCACCGAAATCTGCTTTTAACGCGATTCGTGCCGAATAATTCGGACGAAACGAATTTTGTCGGAAATTCGTCGAAGTGACGATCGAATTTTTGAGAAATTCGCCCATCTCTAGTCACATCATAAGCTGTGGGGGGGGGGGCTTCCTTGGGGAGCCCAATAAATTGGTGTTGGGATTTACGCACCTTTCAGACCTCACTGACTGTTTTGCATAAAACAAAGGCTTCTGGGAAACGAGCTAGAAGAAAAAAAGATGGTACAGCACATATTCCTGTCTATAGTAGTTGCTAACATTAAAGGGACCTGTCACATAGGTGATGCCTCCTTTGCTGAGGAGAGCACAAGCTAGTGTCAGACCTGCTGTTTCCAGCGCTGTGTCCCTTAATCTGTAAGATGCTGTAGTTTTAGGGCACGTCCCCACCGCAGACAGTAAATACCGGGCGGATTATCCAACTGGTATTTGCTCTATTTTTGCGGTCGTGCATGCTCTTTGTAGAGAAAAGCCCTCCCCCTTCACATTGACTTGTTCATATTCCGCCCGAAAACCAGGCTGAAGAATGAACATGTTCAATCTTTTTTGGACCGCCGGCGGTCTAAAAACCTTTCCCGGGAGGAAATCTTGGGGGAGTGGAGACCGCCGCATGGGTTTTTCCAAGGGGTCCATTTAGGGTTGACAGTCGGGTTTTCAGATTTTTCAAAACCGAAAACCGTCTGTAAAACCGTCCACAAACCTTTGCCGTGGGGACATCCCTTAGCGTATTTACTGCTCAAATCTACAGATTTCAACAAGAAAATAGTCATGATAAGAGTCTGTTTAATTCATGCCCCACCCAACTCACAACTGACTAACATATTACTTTGAATAGGTAGAAACATGTGAATAACTCAGGTGGGTGGGGCTAGTCTTGGATGGGAGGAGCTAACACCTGCTCATGAATAAGCTGGACTCTTTTCTGGCTGAAAACTGCCAGATTTGAGCATTAATTACTCTAAAACTACTGTACCTTTCAGAATAAGGGACACAGCGCTGGAAACAGCATGTCTGTCACTAGCTTGTGCTGTCCTCAGCAAGGGGGACATAATCTATGTGACAGGTTCTCTTTAAGTAACTGTATGGACAGTCATGTTTCCACAACACAGGTCATGTGACCCTGGTATCCAGGAAACAGTAGTGTATAGAGGAGCAGAACTTCTCCAGTATTACCATCTTCAGAAGTGCATTCTATTGGATGTTGTTATCCTCAATTCACATGTAGTTCGCAGGAGCCTTGCAGTAGTTCATCTACAGACAGCTGTTTCGGGGTATTTGCCCCTTGTCAGCACAGAGTAGAACTTACTGGTTAGCTGAGAGGTGAGAGTGGCTTAGAGAGATTTTCCCCCTTCTCTCACCCAGCCAAAAAGTAAGTTCTACTCTGCACTGACGAGGGGCAAATAGCCCGAAACAGCTGTCTGTATACTGCATGGTGAATGTAATAAAAAATGAATTATAAGAAACAAAACCCAAACTGCAGAATTGCTGTTTTTGTTTCACATGTCTCCCGTTTAAAAATAAAAGTTTTTTCATACAATAGATGGACCCCCAAAACATCTATTTAAAAATACAACCTGTTCAGCAACAACAAAGAAAAAGAAAACAAGCCCTCATAAGGCTTTGTTAATGAAAAACATAAGAAAAAAAAGTCATGACTCTAAAACAGAAAAATAATAGGCTGAGTCCTTAGGGAGTAACCGCTTTATACACATGTAAATGTGGGTGGTAATGGGATAGTATACACCAGGCCCTCCTGTCCAGTGATAAAATCTAGCAGAACCATAGACATCACTGAATAAAATAGATATAAATGAATAGTTAAAGGGCAATTCAAATCAAATGTGGAATAATCTGTTTCTGACTGGACTGTGGCAGCTCAGTTCAGCCCAACTCTTGGTACCATGCTATCATGGTGGCCACGGGCCCTGCTCTCAGAGCAGCTGCATATTTTTCTGTCAAAGATTCCTACAGCCCCTGCATTGCAGTTAACTCTTGAAAAGGGAAGCACTTTCTTATACAGCCTACTAATATGTGAAGTAACTCATTTCCCACAGTCCGTAAATAAACTGGAGTTGACAGTGACTGGAAGGGGTTTCCCACTTTAGAAATTTATGATACATCTGTTACTAACGTGGGTGACGCGGTGGCTCAGTGGTTAGCACTATTGCCTTGCAACATTGGGGTTCAAGGAGTTTCTTCTCCCTCTGTTTGAGTGGGTTTCCTCTGAGTACTTAGGTTGCCCCCACACTCACAAAACATACTGATAAGATAATCTGGAATTACGAGGGGCGTAGATTAAAGATTTGCCCTGACCCCCTTCTATTTATCACAGGATGCGGAAACTGCACATGTGTAATGGTATAAGTCTCTATAGGTTACGTGCCAATTTGCAACTCAGAACTGAGAACGGTCTTTATTTTACAGGTGTTGAAGTGGTGTGAGGTTTGATAATGGATCCAGGGGAATACAGAGCAGTCATCAAGTTCCTTTACTTGAAAGGCTGCACACCAAAGGAGACGCTCGATGAGATGATGATGATTCCCCATCATATGATGTAGTCAAGAACTGGCATCGTCAATTCAAATGTGGTCAGACTTCGGTGCAAACAGCTCCAATTCCAGGGCGACCCCACTCTGCTATTGATGAACACACCATCCAGCAAGTGGAGGTCGCCATTTTGGAAAATCGCCACATAACCATTCGTCACCTAGCCCAAAATATCAAGATTAGTGTGGGGTCCATGGAAATCACCCAAGACCATCTTCACCTGCATAAGGTATCCACTTGCTGGGTTCCCCAACTGCTCACACCCTTCCAGAAGCAGGAACAAGTCGAATTCTCTCTGGCTCTATTGATGATGTGCCATAGAAACCTGGACTTTTTTAACAGACTGATCACACAGGATGAAAGCTGGGGCATTCACTATGATCCTGAGACTAAAGTCAATGCAATGGAAGCATCATGATTCACTGCCTCCAAAGAAGGCATATGCCCAACCCTCAGCAGTCCAGGTAAGGCTCACAGTATTTTGGGACCAGCAAGGAGTAGTATTGATGGATTTCCTAGGAAAAGGTACCATGATGACTGGGGTATACTATGCTTCATTGTTGTGGAAATTGCAGGAGGCCACCAAAACCAAGAGACATGGCATGCTCACCAAAGGTGTCCGCCTTCTGCAACACAATGCACCAGTTCACAACTCACGTGTTGCCCAAATGGAAACATGCTCCTGTGGCTTTGAAATTCTACCGCATGCCCCTTATTCACCCAACCTCGCACCATTGGATTTTCACCTCTTTCCAACAATGAAGTTATTTTTGAAGGGGAAGCATTTTTTCAGATGATGAGACTCCGATTTCCAAAGTCACAATATGGTTTTTTGAGGAACCTGTCAACCTCTACAAGTGGGGTGTTTACAGTTGGTTAAAGAGATGGGAGAAGTGTGTTTCCCTAGGTGGCACTTATGTAGAGAAGGACTAATAACTGTGCCAAGTTTCATTGCTCTCAGTCCACAGAAAGTGGGCCAGGGGAAATCTTTAATAAACACCCCTCGTAAGTTTGTAAGCGCCGGTGGGGATAGGGACCAATGTGGGAAAAAAAAGACTCTCTGTAAAACATTGTAGAATATAACAATGCTATATGAAATGAAATAAATACTAACATTCAATGCAATACAAAGCCACTTCTTCATTTGATACTATTCAGCTCTGTTTGCAAAACAGTGGTCCGAGGACCTTTATTTTCTTACTTGTTTAGTCCAGCACTTAAATACTGGATCTCCTTTTAGAGGGGTTGTCCAGTTTAGAGAACTTATTTTTATACATTAGGAAATTGTGAGATAATAGCAGGGCTCCTCTGTTTAGAATTCTCATCTTTTGGAAACAATGGATAGAGGTTACAAAGATTTACAGACAACACATTGATGCAAATGGGCACAGTGTAGTATTTGGTTTTTTCTATGGTGGCACTGCTGGTAAACTGAACACTTACTGCCAGGTTTCCCTAAAGACTGCAGCAGAACTCTGGAGGTCCATGAAGGGCGACACATTTTGACCAGATTATTCTCAGGAAGCCATTCTAACAATTAGAGATTGTACAATGTGGAGAAACTCTTCAAATAGGTTGTCTGGTCCCTCACAAATATACAGTTGTAACCAGAAGTTAAAAATACACTATATAAAAAGACATATCAGCATGTTTTTTTCACTATCTGACATGAAATCAGAATAAACCTTCCCTGTTTTAGGTCAATTAGGAACCAAAATTATTCATATTTGTCAAATGCCAGAATGAGAGAGAATTTAAGGCATTTTTATTACTTACTGCAAAGTCAAAAGTTTCCATACATTTTGTTAGTATTTGGTAGCATTGTTCTTAAACTGTAGGACTTGGGTCAAATGTTTTGGATCCTTCCACAAGTTTCTCACAATAGTTGGTAGGAATTTTGGCCCATTCCTTCTGACAGAACTGTTAGAACTGAGCCATGTTTGGAGGTCACCTTGCTCACACCTGCCTTTACAGCTTTGCCCATAAATTTCCAATAGGATTGAGATCAGTGCTTTGTGATTGTCACTCCAAAACATTGACTTGATTATCCTTAAGCCACTTTGTAACCAGTTTGGCAGTATCCTTCAGGTCATTGTCCATTTGGAAGACCCATTTCTGCCAAAGCTTTAACTTCCTTGCTGATATCTTGAGATGTTGCTTCAGTATTTCCACATTATCTTCTTTCTTCTTGACATCTATTTTGTGAAGTGCACCAGTCCCTTCTGCAGCAAAACAACCCCTCAACATACCAAAATTATGAACCAAAATTATTTATATTTGCAAAAGGCCAGAATAATGACAGAATTTTTTAGGCATTGTTATTACTTTCTTCAAAATCAACAGTTAACATACACTAGGATCACTATGCCTTTAAACAACTTGGTTCAGCCCATATGATGAGGTTATGTCTTTGGAGGCTTCTTATAGATTTATTGGCAACACCTAAGTTAATTAGAGACACACCTGTGGATGTATTTTTTATGCACACTGGAAACACACTACTTTTGTGTGTAACATCATGGGAAAGTCTAAATAAATCAGCCAAGATATCAGGAAGAGAATTGTGGACTTGCACAAGTCTGCTTTATCCTTGGGTGCAATTTCCAGATACTTGAAGGTGCCTTGTTCATCTGTACAACCAATTATACACAAGTACAAACAAGATGGGAATGTCCAGCCGTTGTACCGCTCAGGAAGGAGACCGGTTACGTTTCTCAGATATGAACGTGCTTTGGTCCAACATGTTCATGTCAACCCAAGAACAAAAGCAAAAGTCCTTGTGAACATGCTGGTGGAAGTTGGTAAGATTGTGTCATTATCCACAGTGAAACGAGTACTGTATCAACATGGGCTGAAAGGCCACTCTGCCAGGAAGAAGCTGTTACTCCAAAAGAAACCCACAAAAGCCATACTAACGTTTGCAAATACACATAGATACAAAGACCTACATTTTTGGAGACATGTCCTGTGGTCTAACTAAGCTAAAATTTAACTGTTTGGCCATAATGACCATTGTTATTTTTGGAAGAAAAAGGGAGAAGCTTGGAAGCCTAAGAACACCATCCCAACTTTGAAACACGGATGTAGCAGCATAGTTTTGTGGGGTTATTTTGCTGCAGGAGGGATTGCTGAAACTTACAAAATAGATGGCATCATAAGAAAAGAAGATTAGGTGGCAATACTGAAGCAACATCTCAAGACATCAGCCAGGAAGTTAAAGCTTGGGCAGAAATGGGTCTTCCAAATTAACAATGACCTGATGCATACTGCCAAACTGGTTACAAAGTGGCTTAAGGATAACCAAGTCAATGTTTTGGAGTGGCCATCACAAAGCCCTGATCTCAATCCTATTGAAAATTTATGGACAAAGCTGAAAAGGCAGGTGCGAGCAAGGCGACCTACAAACATGGCTCAGTTACACCAGTTCTGTCAGGAGGAATGGGCCAAAATTCCTACCAACTATTGTGAGAAGCTTGTGGAAGGATATCCAAAATGTTTGACCCAAGTCATACAGTTTAAGGGCAATGCTACCAAATACTAATGAAATGTATGTAAACTTTTGACTTTGCAGAAAGTAATAAAAATGCCTTAAAAATTCTCTCTCATAGTTCTGGCATTTGGCAAATATAAATAATTTTGGTTCCTAATTGAGCTAAAACAGGGAAGGTTTATTCTGACTTAATATCGAATAGTGAGAAAAACCTGCATATGTGTCTTTTTATACAGTGGGGAAAAAGTATTTAATCAGCCATTAATTGTGCAAGTTCTCCCACTTAAAAAGATGAGAGGCCTGCAATTGACATCATAGGTCGACCTCAACTATGAGAGACAAAATGAGAGAACAAATTCAGAAAATCACATTGTCTGATCTGGAAAGAATTTATTTGCAAATTATGGTGGAAAATAAGTATTGTCACCTAAAAACAAGCAAGATTTCTGGCTCTCACAGACCTGTAATTTCTTAAGAGGCTCCTCTGTCCTCCACTCATTACCTGTAGTAATGGAACCTGCTTGAATGTATCAGTATAAAAGATACCTGCCCAAACATTCACACTCTAAACTCTACTATGGTGAAGACCAAAGAGCTGTCGAAGGACACCAGAAACAAAATTGTAGCCCTTCACCAGGCTGGGAAGACCGAATCTGCAAAAGGTAAGCAGCTTGGTGGGAAGAAATCAACGGTGGGAGCAATAATTAGAAATGGAAGATATACTAGACCACTGATAATCTCTCTCGATCTGGGGCTCCATACAAGATCTCATCCGCAAGAATCGTGAGCAAAACTCTCAGAACCACACGGGGGACCCGGAAGATCTGCAGATAGCTGGGACCAAAGTAACAAAGGCTACCATCAGTAACACACTACGCCACCAGGGTCTCAGATCCTGCAGTGCCAGACGTGTCCCCCTGCTTAAGCCAGTGTATGTCCGGCACCATCTGAAGTTTGCTAGAGAGCACTTGGATGATCCAGAAGAGTATTGGGAGAATGTCATATGGTCAGATGAAACCAAAGTAGAACTGTTTGGTAGAAACACAACTCGTCCTATTTGGAGGAGAGAGAATGCTCCGTTGCATCCATGAACAACATACCTACTGTGAAGCATTGGGGTGGCAACATCATGCTTTGGGGCTGTTTCTCAGCAAAGGAACCAGGAAAACTGATCCTTGTACATGAAAGAATAATTGGGGCCACGATTCGTGAGATTTTGAGTGCAAACCTCCTTCCATCAGCAAGGGCATTGAAGATGAAATGTGGCTGGGTCTTTCAGCATGACAGTGACCCCAAGCACACCGCCAGGGCAACGAAGAAGTGGCTTCATAAGAAGCATTTCAAGGTCCTGGAGTGGCCTAGCCAGTCTCCAGATCTCAACCACATAGAAAACCTTTGGTGGGAGTTGAAAGTCTGGGTTTCGCCCAGCGACAGCCCCAAAATATCACTGCTCTAGAGGAGATCTGCATGGAGGAATGGACCAACATACCAGCAACAGTGTGTGCCAACCTTGTGAAGACTTACAGAAAACGTTTGACCTCTGTCACTGCCAACAAAGGATTATATAAGAAAGTATAAAGATGAACTTTTGTTATTGACCAAATACTTATTTTCCACCATAATTTGCAAATAAATTCTTTCCAGATCAGACAATGTGATTTTCTGGATTTGCTTTCTCATTTTGTCTCTCAAAGTTGAGGTCTACCTATGATGTCAATTACAGGAATCTCATCTTTTTAAGTGGGAGAACTTGCACAATTGGTGGTTGACTAAATACTTTTTTTCCCCACTGTAGTGTATGTAAACTTTTGGTTTCAACTGTAATAGCAAGCTCCTGTGGCCCCATTAGCAAAAAAGAAAAAGCCTACAGTATACTCGCCTTGCTCCAGTCCTCTGTTCCAGTACTGAGCCTCTGGTCTTCTATTTATCTTGTTCTGAACGGGGATGTCACTGCTGTGGATGTGGATTGGTCGCAGAGGTCATGTGCCCCTCAGAGAACAGCTCCGAAGGTTGATATTAGCAGAAACACGAAAAACCTGTGGCCATTCAGCATCCACAGTAATGATGCCCTCACTCAGAAGAACAACAAGGTAAACAGAAGACCAGAGGGAATGGAAGAGGGGACGAATGTAAGAATAGCCTTTTTTAAGGGGTACCAGGAGCTTACTATTAATTTTTTAAAGAAACCTGACAACCCCTTTAAGGAATGTGAGTGGCTTGTTACCTTGTGCATTGTCCAATATCTGTGAATAAGTGTTTGGAGAGGAATGTGGCAACTGCATCATATGAAGTTGCTATTGATTGCTATGTCCCTGACTAAGCTTTTGTCCTGAATCATACCTTTATTGCTGAAATTACTGGGTTAAAAGTTAGGTTTTAGATCATATGCATACTGTCTAGTCTAAGATCCGCAGATACTTTATATTTTTCTCTTCACATATGTTGTGGATATGCCAAATATGAGTGGGGAAACCCTTTTATCTTGCTGGCCAGATGTTTAAATAAGGATACCTCTGTATTAGGGCCACACAGCATAGGACAAAAAATGTCTGAAAGTCCACTGCATTTTGTCTTATGGAGGACTGCGTTTCTTGTCTCTGATTTGCGTAATAACCATGGTCGGTTTTAGTTTCTGCCATCGGCCCATACAATTGAATGTATGGGAAACAGATGGCAAACTGCAAAACTCTGGCAGAATATGCAACATGTTGCATATTCAGCTGGATTTTTAACGCAGTGGTAAAAACCCCGTGCTGTATAGACTGCAGCACGGAGTCTGGTATTTCATTGCTGTCTATGCAACAGTGTGGCGTCGGATTCTCAGCAGTTTCATTATTTTCAACGGTATTTCTGTGCTGTGTAGACATAACAAAAACAAGGGCCATACTCGCTCCAAATGCTAATTAGGCCAGGTCTACACAGCATAGGTCAAAATACTTGTCGAAAACCAAAGCTGCTGGGTTTCCGACGAGTTTTTTGTTGAGGATTTAGTTTGTTTTTTGGGCAGATTTTAATGTATGCAAAATTCATATAAATTGTATAAACATCTGGGCAGTTTTTGAGCAGAGGCGTCCAAAAACTACCGAAAACTGTCCGGCGGTATTTAAAGTTTGTGTGGACATTTTTCCGTTGGATTTTCCGCGGTTTTAGAAGGGAAATCTCTACTGTGTAGACATCATCTTAGAACATTTGGAGCGTGCATCGCCCTAATTTTTGTTACCTATGATGTTGGGCTGAATGCTTGTTTCAGGCAAGTTCATTAAAAGTGCTTTGGAAAGTATAAAATAAAAACAGATTTCCTACATCAGTTCTTCTAATGTGTACTATATATAAAAAAAAATCAGTGCACATTTTCTTCCTATAAGAAAGAATAGCAACACATGATTTTACATTGTTCTCTTAAAAAGGTGCCCAACTTTTGTGGAAAAAATACAAATAAATAAGCAAGCAAGCAAAAACCCACCACTGGCTGTAACATTCCCTGAACCCCATGGCTGGACACTTTTTGTATGCTGCATTTACAGCCATCCACTGCTTGGCTTGGCGTTACATAGTTTATAAGGCCGAAAAAGACAGCATCCATCCAGTTCAGCCTACAGTGCTATAGTGTAGACTTCCTCATTTACACACATTTCTGTACACCTGCCTACCTAGACTCCAGTAGTAGAGGTCAGTCTAGTATTCTATCTGCCAAGCAAAGACACTGCTAGTGAAACAAGATTCTTCAGTCAGGTCTATAGGTAGTTGTGTTGACATTTTAAGATTATGCATAGTTATAACAAAACAAAATTAAAAAAACAAGTATGAAAACTTCTACAATGTTCCAATTTTGACAGTGTTTCATCAATGTACACTATTAATTGGTTCTACGACTCCTATTGTATGCTGAAAATATAACTCTATGGAAGTATGTAACCTTATGAAGTAAAAGAAGATTAAAATCTAAACACTTTCTCCATTATATTTAAGTGTTGTCCCTTTAAAACAGGTAAAGTCAGGCTCTGACAGCACAATGATCCTTTATGTTGACAGCCCTATAAAACGTCCTACTTGTGAGCTTTGAAATTCCGCTGTGCACGGGGGAGCCTGCAAGACTATAGCATCTGTACACTGGGAAGCTCTGTGCTGCTATTTTCATGCAGGATGTTGTAACACTAGCAACAATGTAATGTGGATGCCTGTGTGCTAAGGAGGCTGAAAGCAACAGGTAAACCCTGTCAGACATATGTCTGTAGTGTGCTG
This sequence comes from Phyllomedusa bahiana, assembly GCA_025379985.1. NCBI lineage: Eukaryota > Metazoa > Chordata > Amphibia > Anura > Hylidae > Phyllomedusa > Phyllomedusa bahiana. Next base: position 66,870 of record JAODAL010015626.1, on the reverse strand, counting down.
TGCCTGCTGCAGTGTATGACTGTGTTTCTCATTATTAAGGTGGACAACCTATAGATACAATATATATGTGCATGAATGACTTATCTTTCTTTATTTTTCATTATCATATTATGTTATGATTCTACCCAGTTCAAATGTCCACAATGTATAAGCATATTGATAAATTATATTTATTCATGTTATTTTTTAGCGACATATTTGAAAAAGGTCTCCATATGATCGAAACGTCAAGCCGCTTTGCATACTTTAAAAATGTATGCACCGTGAAATCAGTAAAGATTTTTGCTTTATTACAAATTGATGTGCCATTAAATACAATATAAACAGTGTATTTACAGAGAGAAACTAAGATTTACCCTGTACTAGCAGCTATGTCTTCAGCTCCCTCACCTGCACAGTTGGTATATCCCGCAAAGGGACTTTTACCAGATTGTAACCCATGTCTGACTAAATGAAAATAAAATCTTTATTGCTGTAATACTGAGCAAAATCCTCTGATTTGCCAATAACATGTATATTCTCATCCTCTTTATTCACTTTTATGGAAGCTCCTGAATATAGTCAAGCGTGCATGCACTCACACAACATAATGCAAAATTAAGTTTAAAGGAAAATGAAGCAGATACTAATCCAGATAAAGCAATTCCGTATATATAACATCGGGAAGAGCTGCCGGAAGTCACTTTTTATGTTGAGGACAGAAACTTATTCGGGTCATATACTTTATATATACTGTGCTAGAAAAAAAAGAAAATGGGGCCCTCAACTTGTGCCCAAAAGAGACGTTCATCCTGGTACATGTAATAGCGGTACAGAACATATAGTACCGCACTGTACTGTATAGAGGCACTACTAGACCCAATCACTCCATGCACCTCACTAATACATGTAAGAGCAGTACAGGACATGTAGTACCGCACTGTACTATAGAGAGGCGCCACTAGACCACCAATCACTGCATGCACCTCACTAATACATGTAAGAGCAGTACAGGACATCTAGTACCGCACTGTACTGTAGAGAGGACCACCAATCACTTCATACACTGCGCTAATACAGATGATTTAAAAAGTACAATGTTCATGATATTTGGTTGGATTTTCCATCAATTGCATCTGCCGCAGATCGACAGTGTCCGTGACATAGTATGGTGAATTGTTGTGTCCTGACGTCATTGTAACAGAGCTGCGTGCTGGAAGTTGTTAAAGACCAAATGCCACTGATCAGTTGTGATCCTATGCAAATCCCTAATACAGAACTAAAACATCCTAAAACATAACTTTTAATAGCCATCAAAAATAAAAACTCTATAATGAAAATATTGTAATCACATAAATCTCTTATAAAGCCAAGATTCCTCTCCTATCATAAAAAGAGACAGCAAGATGAATATAAAAGAGACACACCCACTTGGATAGCACCCTACAGAACCAAATAACTGCTAGCCCTGACCTATATATTCAGGGTAGTCATCCCAAAAAGGGCGTCCATGTCTGGAACCTCTCCCTAAAATATACTCCTATCACCCTAACAGTCCCTCAAATATAGTCCCAATATGTTTCAATCCATCCCAGATAACCTAAGATCTCCTCAGGGGATGAAAGAGGGTACATATACACACGGTTATTGACAAAGAACAATAGCGCAACAAACATACAATGCCCAGTCTGTTGCTCATGGTAAAGCAAAATGAGCAATAGCGCAGTAAAAAATTAACATGCACTGCTCGGTCTGTTGCTCAAAAGACTGAGTATACATTTTGGTACCAGAGACAATGATTCAGGGTAAAGATTACATATAAATATAGGGTTATAGTTAGTAAAATATCATATGTAATCACAAATTACCATGAATGCCAAAAATAGGATAA
>JAODAL010015626.1:0-60000 GCA_025379985.1 Phyllomedusa bahiana | reverse complement strand
GGCGCACGTGCGGAAAAAACCCCAAAGCAATAGGTTGTAATGTTAAAATAGTTTTATTTTTAAAAATGCAAGGGTTAATCTCGCATCATTAAAAACAAAAAAACAACTATTTTTTAAAACTTGACGCTTTTTCGCGGTAACTCGCGCTTCATCAGAATTTAACAAGGGTTTAAAAAACTTGAAAAATTATAATCCAGCAATCACAAAAAATTGGTTGTTACGAGAATGAGAAATTCTTTAAATGGAGCCAATCGGGGAACGGGATTCAATACCTGCCCGAGAAATCGGGGGAAAGTCAACAAGCGGGGGATGGCCTAAAAGTCTCGATCGGCTGTCAGTGTATCCCGTAAAAAAAATGTGTTTGAAAACTGGTAAGAGTTGTTTTTTATTGCGGATGAGGCAAGGGGGGGATATATACATATATGTGATGTAGATAAATCACTCCCATTAGATATAAAGTGAAAAATATGGGGAGAATTCGATTTAAAGGAATATATGAGAAACTGCCAATGGGGAACATGAGGGGAAATATGAAAAAACCAAATAGTGCTTTATTGGAGTTTAAAAACTGGGGCGCAAAAAAAGATAGAGGTGACCCGGGCCCCAGTTTTTTTCATAATTCCTAAACATCATTTCATAGTTGAAACGTATGGCGGGAGTTTAATTTGGCCATAGAAGTTCACCTAGGAAAACCCAGTGATTGGTTAGGCATGACGGGAAATTAAATGGACCAATGTGAAAAGAGTGAATGGGCAATGTGATTGGTGTTTTAATCCCCCCCAGGAAAATTAAAACGCCCCAATGGGGAACAAGGCTACATTTCTAGAAATTACGGGGAATGTCGTAGGGTTTTCCCCGTAATGATGTTTTGGGAAGCTGGTTCAAAAAATAGTGAAAGTGTGCCCCTGAAATGAGGGAAATCGGTATGTGTGATTTAATTTTTAAGGTCAGGGATGTAAATGTGCGATGTACCCTATGTTTGCGTGACAAGCGGCCCAGATAAAATTTGCTGGAAAATTTTCTTAGGGGTTTAAAAAGTTGTTACATCCTATCCAGGAAGACTACAAAATTAAAAATATAATTAAAAATCCCTCTCAAAGAAAGATGGGGGTTTTGCTTTTGTATAGGGCTTAGAATTAAGGGGCCCTTTAAAAATTTAATAATTAGGAAAAAATTTAAAGAATCCAGGTGTACTGACAGGTTTTCTCGTGGATTTCTAAAATTGTTTAAAGTATTTGAGGTAAAATTTTGGTTTGGACTTTTTGATCAAAGTGTATAACCCCCATCTTTTCAGATCGCGGGGTTAAATTTTATATTTCGGAAAATAATAGAACTACTTTCGATGTGATTTTCTGGTTTGGGGCCAGAAGTGCTAATTTTTTTTTTTTTTTTTTGGGCTGGTTAGCTGCAAATTTCCTTTAAATATATAAGTTCGTAGCATCATTGGGGCCCTTTCGGAGATGGGGTTTGCAGTTTTATAAACCAATTACACCCCCCTTTTTTGAAGGGCCTGTAGACGATTGTGTTTTTCCCGGGGAATAGTGTCGATTGGATGATTTTTAAAAATTTTAAAATTTTTTTGATGGGCCTCACTACAGTGACGGGGACATTAAGTAGACCCCCCCTTTGATGCGGGCTCTATGGGTTTTTAGCCGGAATGAAAGGGGCGGGTTGTTCTTCCCACGTATTGGATTTACAGATGCAAAAAACATATATAAAAATGAGCTTTTACAATTAAGCTCATATTTGAGGGGATCCCGTTGTTTGTATGTTGGAAGTGACTTGTGTTGGGTACTGATGCTTAACAACATAAACATTGGGGGGAACCCGCTGGAGAACCCCCGGGATGAGTGGTTTTTTTTTGGGAGTATCCCTGTGGTTCTAAGGGTGGGGGCTTGAGTTTTTAATATCGGGCCCTTCGATAAATTATCCCGGTTTATCAGGTATCAGGGGCCCCCAAAAAGGGATCTTTTTTTATTATTCCAATTCTGTCTAAAGTTTTTTTAAATCTTGGATTTGACGTGTTGTTTTTTAGAATTTAAAGGAAAATTGGATTTTTTTCTTTTTACCCTCATTTTTTTTCATTGTTTTTTGATTTTTTTCAATTTTTCAAGGAAATCTTTTTGGGATGTTTCTGGACTTTTTCTCTAGCGTTCTGTAGTAATGTTGTGGATATTTTTCTTTTTAAAAACTTCTTTCAAGGATTTGTTTGGTTCACAATCCGCATCTTCAGTGCAATTTTTTCAATTTCTTGAATTTCCAAAGGGTATTTGCAAAACCCAGGGTTTTAGTGTGCGCTTTTGAAATTGATATAGGTTTGCTGTCGATGATTTTAAGTAGTGGTTGTGTTAATTTCCCTGATTCAAAATATCTGTAGATCTAAAAATTCGATATTTCTTACTTATTTTGTACAAATTTTATACCCTTTGTTATTATTTAGGTGGTTAATGAAGGGAGTGATTATTTAAAGGGGTCCTGACCAGACAAAGAAGAGGTCGTCTATGAACCTTTTTTACAGAGATATATGTTTGAAAACAAAGTATGGGGATAAATGTTTCTTTTGTAGGCCCCCCCAAAAAAAAAAATTTGATACGGGGGGCTACCTTTTCCCCTGGCCGTCCCCCTGTTGCCTTGGTGGGCCATGTGATGAAAAAAATTTTTCTCAATATTAATTCAGCCCTTTTAGTAAAAAAAATTTTTTTTTTGTGAAGTGAGGGAAGAATCCGGTCCAGTATCTGGCTGACACTTTGCAGCATGTTGTGCTGGGTGTTAGGTAAAGTCTGATAGTCGGCAGTGATAAGAAATAATTTTTTTTACTGGAAGTTCGGAAAAAATTTAATATTTTTCCTGGTCTCTAAGGGGGCTTCAAAATTTTGGGAACAAAGGTTGTAGGGGGTATCAGGTAGTGGGATAGTTGGTTGTGATGGGAAATTTAATCCCCGAAATTATGGGTCTTCCGGGGGATTTATCAGGGGCCTTGTGAATTTTGGCAAAAAAAGAAAAAAGAATACTGGGCCGGGGAAAATATATAAAGCTTTTTTCTTTATTTTCTATAGTTGGCTGATAGGGCTTTATTTAAGAATCTTAAGGTTTTGTTGCGTCTGGAAAAAAAAAAAAAAAAAAAAAAAAAAAAAAAAAAAAAAAAAAAAAAATTTATATAATTCCAGAGCCCAGTATCCTTTTTTCTATTTTTTTTTCCAAAAATTTACAAGGACCCCGAAAATCCCCCCCCGGGAAGACCCATAATTTCAGGGATTAATTCCATCACAAGCAAAATCCCACTACCCCCGACCTACACCTACAAAAGTTTGTTCCAATCTTCGAAGCCCCCTTAGAGACCCGGACAAAATTATTAAATTTTTTTCCAAATTCCAGTAAAAGAAAATTATATTCTTACACTGCCCACGTAATCACATTTTACTCTAACATCCGCACAACAAGGTTTTCAAAGGTCAGCCAGATAGGACACGGATTCTTCCCCATTACAAAAAAAGAATTTTTTACTAAAAGGGCTGTTTTAAAATTGGGAATAAATTTTTTTCACCAATGGCGCCACCTATAGGCGACAGGGGGGCGGCCATGGGGGAAAAAAAGGGGCCCCCCCGTATGCTAATATTTTTTTTGGGGGGGCCCACAAGAAGAATAATTTATACCCCTACATTTTTTTTCCCAAAATATTCTTGTACAAAAGGTTCATAGACACCCCTTCTTTGTTTGGGCAGGACCCCCTGTAATCACTCCCTTCATTAAACCCCCTAAATAATAACCTAAGGGTATAAAAATTTTTATCTAAAATAAGTAAGACAATACGAATTTTTTGATCTACAGATATCTTTGAAACAGGGGAAATTTAAAAACAACCCCGTACTTCAAATCATCACAGCAAACCTTTATCAATTTCAAAAACGCACACCTAAACCATGGTTGTGCAATATACCTTACGGACAATTCAAGAGAATTAAAAAAATTGCCTGAAGATGCGGATTGTGAACACCAAATCAAATCCTTGAAAGAAAATTTAAAGAGAAAAATATCCACAACATCTACTCAGAACGGGTAGGAAAGAGTCCGAAATCCCAAAAGATTTCCTTGAAAAAATTGAAAAAAGTCAAATAACAATGAAAAAAAATGAGGAAAAAAGAAAAAAAACCAATTTTCCTTAATTACTAAAAACAACACGTTAATCCAAGATTAAAAAATACTTTAGACAGATATTGGGTTTTAAAAAAAAAAACCCTTTTTGGGACCCCTGATACCTGATAAAACCAGGGATTTTATCGAAAGGGGCCCGAAAATTAAAAATTCTAGCCCCAGCCGTCTTCAGAACCCCCAAGGGGAAACCCCAAAAAAAACCACTCAATCCTGGGGGTTCTCATGCGGTTCCCCACAATGTTTATGTTGCTAAGCATCGTACCCCAAAACAAGTCATTCCAACACTACTAAAACAACGTTCCCATCAAATATGACTTAATTTTAAAAACTCATTTGTGATTATGTCATTTATTGCATCTTAAATCCAAAACGTGGAAGAACAACCCGACCTTTTTATCTCCGGCTAAAAGGCCTAGAGCCTGCATCAAACGGGGGGATCACTTCAGAGGTCTCCCGTCCTGTAGTGAGGCCCATCAAAAAAAATTTTTAAATTATAAAAATCACTCCCAAACGACACTATTCCCCCAAAAAACACCTCGTTACAGGCCCTTCAAAAAAGGGGATGTATTGGATTTATAGACTGCAAACCCTATCTCCCAAAGGCTCAATGATGCTACTGAAAATTATATAATTTAAAAGGGTCTAGCAGTAACAGCCAAAAAAAAAAAAAAAAAAAAAAAAAAAAAAAAAAAAAAAAAAAAAAAATTTGTCACTTTGGCCCGAAACCAGAAAATCACATCGAAAGTGTAGTCTCTTTTTTTTCGAACTATAAAATTTTAAACCCTGCAGAGCTGTAGAAAGATGGGGGTTATCCTTTGATCAAAATACCAATCTATATTAACCCCAAATTCTTTTTGAAAAATTTTTTGAAAAAACCACGAGAATCCTGTCAGTACACATGGGATTTTGAATTTATTCCCAATTATTGTTATAGGGCCCCTAATTTTAAGCCCTCTACAAAACAAACCCCTATCTTTTTATTGGAGGTATTTGTAAATTTTATTTTTAATAGTTTTAGCTTTCCTTTGGGATAGGGGTAAAAAACTTTAATCCCCTAAGAACATCTACCAGCAACATTGTATTGGACGCTTGTCACGCAAAAAAAGGGCTTACATCGCTCCATTTACATCCATGACCTACAAACTTAAAATCACCATACCCATTTCCCCCCCGTTTCGGGACCACTTTACTATTTTAGAACCAGCTTCCCAAAACTTCATTACGGAGGAATACCCTACGCACCTTCCCCCAGTAATTTCCAGAGAATGTAGTCTTTTCCCATTGGGCAGTTTAATTTTCCTGGGGGTATAAGACACCAATACATTGCTCCATTCAATTTTTTTATCATGGGGGCCCTTTAATTACCTGTCTCACCTAACAATCAATGGGTTCCCCAGGTGAACTTCTTAGGCCAAATTAAATCTCCGCCATACGTTTCAACCTATGAAATGAGTTTGGAAATTATGAAATAAGACTGGCGCGGCTCACCTCTATTTTTTTTAGCCCCCCTAGTTTTAAAACCCCAATAAAGAACCCTTTTGGTTTATTCATATTTCCCGTCTGTTCCCTTTGGGACAGTTTCTCTATATATCTCTTAAGTCAAAATTTCTCCCCAATTTTTCATTTTTTTATCTAATGGGAGTGATTTATCTACTCACATAAGTATATACCCCCCCTTTTGCCTCATCAGCAATAAAAAACAACTCTTACCAGTTTCAACACAATTTATTTATGGGCATACACTGACACCGATCTTGAGACTTCGGGGCTCATCCCCGTCTTGTAACTCTTCCCACTGATTCTCTCGGCAGGTGATTGACACCCCTTTCCCCCGATTGGTCCCCATTAACAAATTTACGTCATTCATTGTAAAAAAACCAATTACTGTATGGGGGCATTATATGTTTTCATGTTGTTTTTCCTTGTTACTCTGATGAAGCGGATCTACGCGAAAAGCGTCAATTTTTTAAATATAGTTTTTTTGTTTTTAAATGATGCAGATTAACCTTTTGCTTTTTTTAAGAAAAAATCTTTTTAACATTACAAGCCTATAGTTTGGGGCTTTTTTCCAGCAGTGCCCCGGGCCCTTTTTTTTCTGTTTTCGATCCGTCATCTCCCCCCGGTCCAGGGAGGGGTTTGTGAAACCTGCGGCTGCCGTATAAGGGCTACGGGAATTTAAATAGCCCTGTAAAGCTATGAGTGTTGTGCCCTATAATAAAACGCAACACCTAAAAAGGGGGAATCCAATTTTTTCAGTATATATTGTTCCAAAAATATAACCGATTGTGCGCCCCCCTCCTCTCCTTTTTTTTTCCCGCAAATCCATCAGGTAGACAAACAGGTCTGTAACTATAGTGACCTGAGGAAAATGCTCATCCATACAAAAGGGGGTATTAGGAATGGTAGGACCTGTTTAATGAAAATACGCAAAAGGGTTTATTTTTGCAAGATCTTTAACATAAAAAAAAATCCTTGTAGTGAGACAACCGCTTTAATGCTCCACTAACATTTAAAAAAAGCTCTAGGGAAAAGAGCTCCTATTAAAGGAAGCATTGCTTAAAGTCACATTCATCCTATTAAAGAGCCTTGAAAGAGGACTTGGAAATTAAGGCCAGTTACTCTCTCACTAACGAGGACCACTACATCTTTTCAGCTAATGTCTAAAACCTCTCACCAGGCAGCCAAGACCTTGCTCTGCACTGATAAAGGGCAAACACCCCAAAAGCTGTCTATAGTTGTATAACTGACTTGGCTATAATTACACTGTTGTGTTTTAAGGCTCTTTTCATGGATTGAATTTTTAAATCTTAGTGAAGCATTCATGGCTTGTACATCTCTATCCACCTTTAAATTATCTCTCCCTAATGAAAAACACTTCTCTTTTTCAGCTAAAGTTGATGGTTAGAGGAATGGAGAAAGGAGTGATCCTTCATAAATACCTGCACTAGCAGGGTCAGAACATGGTGTTTTGGTGCCATAGGTCTCAGACCTGATGTGTGTTTTTATGGAGTTCACTGTACTATATAAATGACATGTTATCTGTATTATGTGGGTCAATATGATTACGGAGATGCCAAATTTGTATAATTTTTGTTATGTGTTACTACTTTTGAGAAAGAAAAACGTAAAAAAAATTGTTTTGAAATTCATAGATAAACGTGAGCAAAATTAGCACCTGAATAATGTGGAGGCAGTGCATATATTTATATTGTTACAGAATAGCACCGTAGACAAGAGCCTAAGGGCTTGTTCACACGACGTTTTTGTGATCCGTTTTACGGATCCGTTTTACGGATCCGCAAAACGGATCTAACAATTGTCAGTGTGATTAACATTGAGTTGAATGGCAAAAGCGCATCGCTGTTCCCACGGGAGATCAGCGATGCGCTTTTGAGGGCTCTCCTGCGCTGCGCTTTTCGCATCCGCTTTAAGAATTGACATGTCAATTCTTCTTGCGTTCTACGCAAGTGAAAGCCCATAGGATATAATGGAGTCCGCTTTTGGCACTTGTCCAAAAGCGCTCCACACTCCGGGTACGTAACAGCTGCGCTTTGCATCCTGAAAGCGGATGCGAAAAGCACAGTGTGCGGGGCTGGATCGCGGGACCGGCGTCTGTGCAGGTGGATCGGCGCGGCTGCAGGTAAGCGGGGCTGGATCGCGGGACCGGCGTCTGTGCAGGTGGATCGGCGCGGCTGCAGGTTAGCGGGGCTGGATCGCGGGACCGGCGTCTGTGCAGGTGGATCGGCGCGGCTGCAGGTAAGCGGGGCTGGATCGCGGGACCGGCGTCTGTGCAGGTGGATCGGCGCGGCTGCAGGTAAGCGGGGCTAGTGACCGGCGCGGGTGCAGGTGGATCGGCGCGCAGGGCAGGAGATCGGCGTGCGGGGCGGCAGGTGAGCGGGGCAGGAGATCGGCGCGTGGGGCGGCAGGTGAGCGGGGCAGGAGATCGGCGCGTGGGGCGGCAGGTGAGCGGGGCAGGAGATCGGCGCGCGGCTGAATGGAGGAGCTGGGACTGATGAGAGCTGGGACTGATGAGAGCGAGAGCGAGAGATATTCTCCTCCTCCTCCTCACCACCCTCTTTGTGAAAACGCATCCGGAAAGCGGATGCGTAAAACGCAGGTGAAAAAGCATTGAAAACGGATCCAAATAAAGTATCCAATGCTGCGTTTTGCGAATCCGCTTTCCGGATGCGCTTTTCAAGTGCGAAAAACGGATCCGTAAAAAGGATCCAAAACGCCGTGTGAACAAGCCCTAATACTACTCAGGGGTGAGGCTATGACAACTGCTCATTATTTTCCTAGATCAAGAGGCTGTTACTCTGCTATTGGGATAGTGGATTCAATAAACACCCGATTGACCCATTCACTGATAGAGATAAATATGCCTCATGCCTCCCCCACTCTCCAAAATGGAATTAAGATCGCCATACATCTTTGGAACAATTTAAAAAACGTACCTCTCCCTTTCAGATCTGCATATTTTCCCATAGTGCATTAAGCTCTCCTTAAGTTAAGTATACGTCCCCTCAAGTTCTCCCTGTATGGGGTGCACTGTGCTTGTGGTAGTTCTCTTGTCCTTCTGAGCTATGATGAGATGACAGTACATGCCCCAGACTGTGGCCACTGTGCCTGTTCTATGTTGGTCAGTCCAGAAAAGATGGAATAATATTTATAACCTTGGAGGTTCTCAATAAGGGTATGTTCACACGGCATATAGCGGTGCGTATTGTGCGCATGATACACCTGGTGTTTTAGAAATACTGGTCAGCATGTACTCCTAAAGTTCTCTGGCCTGGCCCCCCATTTACTTTCATCTTCACCAGCAAGCATACTGTGCGCCGGGGAAAACATCAGCTTGTCATAGCACTCATTGAGTGTTATGATTTTACCGTATTTGCGGGCCGTAATTTGGCAGCATTGCAGCGCAATTACACCCCGAAGTACAGCCCGCAGATACACCGTGTGAATATATCCTAAAAGATACAAGGACAGATGAGGTGTATCACAGATCTAGTCAGCATCATTTGGCCTCACCCCTAGAAGGATCCTATCAAAAGTTCTGAAGAGAAGTAGCAGGGCGCATGTGATACACCATCCCTCCTATAAGACTCCTCTTCTCCCCTTTCTACATTTTTATACTCTCAATCCATACAAGTTGCCTGAATTCCCATAGCGCACTTTCTGCAACTTTTAGGTTAAAGGAACATTGCATCATATCGCACATCTGACTGTTAGAAGCCCTGAACTACATGTGGTGGCAAAGAGGCTGGTCAGTATCATGGATATGAGTCCTGCATGATGAGATTTATTGCTTGACAAAAGCGACCAAAGTTGTTATACTATACCCAATATTTTCTATTAACCCCTTAAGGACCCAGCCAGTTTTGGCCTTCCTGACACAGCCCTATTTTTGAAATCTGGCATGTGTCACTTTATGTGAGAATAACTTTTTGACACTTTTACCTATCCATGTGATTCAGAGACTGTTTTCTCGTGACACATTGTGCTTTAAGTTAGTAAGAAATTTTTATCCATACAATCCTTGTTTGTTTGTGAAAAATATCAAAATTTCATGAAAATTTGGAAAAATTTGTGATTTTGAAAGTTCCAAAATTTCTGCGTGCAAGACAGATAATTATTCACCACAAAATAGTTTATAACTAGCATCTACCATATGTCCACTATAGGTTGGCATCATTTTTTAAATGTCTTTTTTTTTTACAACATTAGAGGGCTTAGAAACTTAGTAGTAATTTCTCACATTTTCAAGAAAATTTGCAATATACATTTTTTAGGGACCACTCCAGTTCTGACGTGGCTTTGAGGGGCCTGCATGTTAGATACCCCCATAAATGACTCCATCTAAGAAACTAGACCCCTTAACGTATTTAAAACACTGTTTAGGAAGTTTGATAACTTCAAGCGTATGCATACGTCCAAGGTCGTTAAGGGGTTAAGACGCTACGAATGAGGGTACTCTGTATATATCTATATTTTTTAATGTAATTCTAAATGAAGTTTTTGATTTATTTTAAGAAATGGTGTTGGCTACTTTTTAAGCCCTTTTCTTGTTCTTATTAAGAAAGCAAGTTATTTATAATAAAATAAAAAATAAATCACTAAACACCGCAAACATTTTGAGCCGATGAACAACTTCCCTGCCAGCCCCAACTTCTGACAGCATCCCACTATGGCCCAGCAGCTAGGAGTCTACGCCAGTCCCTCTAGATCTCATTAGCATACTGCAGCAGGGCCGGACTGGGAATAAAAAGCAGCCCCGGCACAAAGCCCCCACCAGCCCACATACAATACCCGCTTACAAAATTTCCCTTGTTCTCGCAGCTCGCCACTTTCTAAAATAAACAACAGTATAAGGGTGCTTTCACACAGAGCATTTTTGACACGTTTTTGGTGCGTTTTTGTGCAGAAAGGCAGAGCAGTTAATGCTGTACATTTCTGTACAAAAAAAATATAATAAAATGCACCAAAAACTGCTCCGTGTGAAAGCCCCCTAAACACAAGCAAGAACGAAAAAGTGGTGCAGAGTGGCGTGCACTTGCTTTACAACCAGGGACAAGCCTGTATAATCAATATAAACCAATATAAGCTACAACACTGCCAATCACATCACCAGTAGTGAGGTCACAATCACATGAATACAGCACTGATTCAACACAGAAGTAAAATGATCCCTGACCGCAGGGACTCACAGGAGACGTCATCTCTGATGGGAGTTGTTCTCTTCTCCTTGTCTTCTCCAACTGGCCCAAATCTCCATGATGTCTTCTCTGAGTTGTTCTCATCCCTTTCTTTCAGCGTTCGGTACAGAATGCAATGTCTTTTTCTACCGGCCACAAAAACATCTTCGACTCCTCTCTTTTCCAGCACTTTCCTATCAATTCCCACCTCTATACAAACTCCCCATCCATAGAGCCCCAAATAGTAATAGTGCCATCTTTGGTGCCCTACACAGTAATTGTACCCCAAACAGTGTATGTTAGATCCTAAGAATTAGAAATTTAAAAAAGTCAATAAGTGGCATGTAAATAGGTAGACCCCCCATTAGGTAGGTATACAAGCCACCCCCACCCCCAGGAGTCCGGTAAGAATATAGACCAACCAAAGTAGGTAAATATAGATGTACTCTCAAAATATAGGCCCCCTCAGTAAGTCTACAAATTTATTCAGCATATAAATGTGTATAAGACCTCCATTATGAAAGAAGTTACATAGGCCTCCAGTAATTAGGTAGGTAGACAGTTCCTTCCACATAAACTAGGTAGGTAGACAGGGCCTTCCCCATAAACTAGGTAGGTAGACAGGGCCTTCCCCATAAACTAGGTAGGTAGACAGGGCCTTCCCCATAAACTAAGTAGGTAGACAGGGCCTTCCCCAAGTAATTAGCCAGATAGATAGGACAGCCCCCATTATTTAGCCAGGTAGGTCTGCCTCCATTAATTAGCCAGGTAGAGCTGCCCCCATTATTTAGCCAGGTAGAGCTGCCCCCATTATTTAGCCAGGCAGAGCTGCCCCCATTAATTAGGTAGGTCTGCCCCCTTAATTAGCCAGGTAGAGCTGCCCCCACTAATTAGGTAGGTCTGCCCCCTTTAATTAGCCAGGTAGAGCTGCCCCCACTAATTAGGTAGGTCTGCCCCCCTTAATTAGCAAGGTAGAGCTGCCCCCATTTATTAGCCAGGTATCTCTGCACAGTTTAAAAAAATACTCACCTGCTGTCCTTCTTTCCTTTCTCTTCTCTCGGGCCGGAGCGGGCCGCGCTCACAGCCTAGTGCGGGCTGCGGAGCAGGCGGTGACATCATATGGCGCTGCCTGCTGCGCGGCCTCCAGTGGGCTGAACATCCGGGATCAGAAGATCGGCGGCCGTGATATCTGCAGCGCTGGGTCTATGTGACCCAGCCATGTAGCCGTGTGGCGAGGGGGGCCCGCGGCCCCATGGCTCAGGGGCCTGGTTTGCCAAAGATTGGCGCTGTGGCCCGGACCCTGCCAGTCCCCTGGGCAAGCGCCGGGTGAGGTTCACCGCCAGTCCAGGCCTGCACTGCACCACTCCATACTCCAGATGGATCTGGCTTTGAGTTACTTTTATTTTTTTCAGCCTTTATTAAACTTGGGGAGACTTCCAGCAAAGGTTTATGGGAAATTATGCATATTAAGAAAAGTTTTATTGGAAAGAAGACAAAATTGTTCAAAATGGCTCCAAGTACGTAATTCACATCACAAGGGAAAACACCTCGGCCTCAGGAGCATGGACTTCTCCCCTCATCGTGTGATACACAGTCTGCCCCTCACTAGCAGGTAAAGTACAAGTGACAGCTTCATAGGATCACTGATTGCAGGGGTTACTTAAAGGGACAATGTCAAACAGGTCTGAATAAAGTGAGAATTTCAAGAGCTGGATCATATTTGGATGAGGTGATGTAGTAGAGCTGTATGTGTATACAGCAAAGTCCTATATTGTCCAAGAGAACAGTCCCCCCCCCCCCCCTCCCCTGCTCATGTCTTATCCAGTGATGTAGCAGAGCTGTACGTGCCCACAGCACATTCTGTATATTTTGACACTGGTCATCATCTCATGATTTTGGAGCAGTGTTGGACTTGTTTTGTGTCTGTGATTTTCTCTGTTTTGCTCCCCGATGTGACACGGCCTAAATGACTACTCCATCAAGACTGAACAATTAACGCCGCTACAGCCCCAGGACGCTGAGCAACAAGGAGCTGCTTTATCTCGATGATCTGTCCTAAAGGTAAAGAACAGAGTGTGAGGAGCCAGCAAACAGCAGCACAGAGCTCAGCTTCTTGGACCTTTATCGTCGGAGGAGAATGCAACCAAAAACTTGCAATTGTGACTTTGTGTGTTTCTTTTTCCAGTGTTCACCATGCAGAATAAACAAGAATATAATAGTAGATTAGACTTAAAATTTTCTTTTGTTACTTTTATTAGGGTTCCCGGGCACTAGAGAGCAGAAACACATACACTATTCTGCAATATTAATGTATTGTAGAATAGCATACAGTTACAGCTGTTCTGCATCTGGAATGGTGTATGGAGGCAGTAAGGTGGTAGGCCTGAAGGTCATCATTAGACCCCCGGCTGCCCTGACAACCAATCAGCACACTGCAATCACATCGCACGGGAAGGGGAGGGGTCAGCGATTGGGAGGTTTAAGTGGTCACATCCTCCCACCCCTACATAATTGCTGTTGACTGTGGCACCTAAATAGTTAAACAGCCAGGATCAGAGTTATTTTCAGTCTAGTGAAGGAAGCCTGCTCCATACTTCTTTGCGGCACCTTGTGGTCTTTCATGAGGTGGCTCTTTAGGCAGTCACCTATCGTTGCCTACCCGTCACCCCCATCCTATGCACCATTACTGCTCTGAACCAGAGACCGAAGCAAAAGTTCATCTGACACCAGGAAAAGGACGCAAAGTTAGTTTTTTTTAAAAGACATTTTCACAAATAACTTGAGACCTTACAGCTTTGTTGTTATGTGGTTATTTGTGTTCTTTGATATGAAAAATATATATTGATTTTAGAATCGGGCGGTAACAACAAAGTTTAGGAAAAAATGTGAAGTGGTTTTATTACTTGTGCTGTATTTTTAAATCAAAATGATCTGAACAACTTCTAGGTCTATGGTAACCATTTGGAAAAATGTTTATTACTGTTGAAAAGATAATGGTATAAGCGGAACAATCCAGGTTCTTTTGTTCCTTTATGCATTTTTTATTATTTAAAGAGCACCTAAAGGCAGCACAAGCTAGTGTCAGACCTGCTGTTTCCAGCGCTGTTTCCCTTATTCTATAAAATGCTGGAGTTTGAGAGCATTTAATGCTCAAGTCTGGTAGTTCGCAGCCTGTTCTTCTGGAGGTGAGTCAGGCTTATTCATGAGCAGGCCTCAGCCACACCCACCCATGGATAGCCCCACCCATCTGCTGTTTATTCAAAAATTCTCCCTATTCAAACTAATATGTTGATTCAGCTATGAGGGCAGGGCTAGCTCTGGGTGGGCTCGGCTAACGCCTGCTCATGAATAGGCCTGATTCATCTGTGGCAGAACAGGCTGCAAACTACCAGACTTGAGCATTAAATGCTCTGAAACTGTTGTATCTTGCAGAATAAGGGACACAGCACTGGCACTAGCTTATGCTGTTCTCAGCAAGAGTGGCACAACCTATTTGACAGGTTCACCTTAAACACTATTGTGTTAGTAGTGCTAAAGGCATTTAATATTAACTTATTACTGTAGTTCTTTAGAACAAATAGCCTGCTTTATATACAATAGGAATACATAGAAACACAGAATCTACCTTCTAACAGTCTACCAACCATATGCATAGTATTCATTATCACATTATTTTACAATAAGAGGATACTCCAAGGCTTTTAAAATATTTCCCATTGTCAACTACTGCGCTAAAAATCTGCATGTACGGCATATGGTTGTTGAGGCCAGGGCTTGTAAAACACTTGGTGTGCTGTCCATCTTGGAATTCTTATAATGGGACCTTTGACAATGGGCTTAGAGAATGCGCACCCACAGATCTTAGTAAGTGTGACAACCCCTGTGCATACACCCTGTTAGAGCTTATAGCTTCCCCTGGCAAAATCAGCTTTTTGTTTAAAGTCTAAGTAGCAAACACGTGAAGGGGTTTTCACGAAGACAACCCATTACTCTGTATAGTGTCCAAAACACTCAGACCCCTTCTGGTTCTCCTAATTAGAACAGAGAACACACGTTTTTAGGTCCTGGCTCTGAGGGCTAGTTACTATAGCACTGAGTGATGTGTATGGGAACTCGCCTTCACCTCCCAAGGAATGGGAGAAGGGTGTGAAGGCCACGATTTTAGTATGTGGTGTTCAGTATTTAACTGGGGTGCCTTGGGCCCACCAGTGGAGTTGATGCTTGTGGTACACGCTGCAGTTATTGCTTAGGGCCTACCGTTGCAGTTGATTCTTTGGGTCCACCAATGAAGTGGATTCCTGGGGCTTACCAGTAGAGTTGATTCCTGAGGCCCACCCTCCAGCTACTGCACATACTGTCCATCTCTCTTGTTTACTGCCTCTTTTCCTTTTTGCCCAAAAAGCAGCCCCAGAACTGCTACCTGCTAAAGGGCCACCTGCTACCCTGTGAGCCAGTTCAAGTAAACACAGGGACAATGGTGGTGACCTCAAGCAAAGTTGTATTTTTTGCATAGCACTTCTATTTAACTATGTCCACATTTACATATCTTATACTATGTTTTCATCCAGATAGACTGCTGACTGTCCACTGTGTACAAATACTAAAGTTTTTTTTTTTTCATTTTACAGCTTGCAATTAAAGTCTTGCTCTTTTCCATACAATTTTCATTGGCTTTCAAAATATCACAAGCTTACAATGTGCATACATAAAGTTAATAGTATAACACAGAGACAGTTAGTAGCGAAATGACTGAAAGACTACTAAAACATCACTGTATGGACTTCGCGGTTACAAACCTCCAGCTGGCCAAAGACCTAAGGATTGTAGTTTACAATCCTTCCCAGTCGGTAATTATATAGTACTGAATACAATTGGTTATGACCAATGCATATATACTCGTTGGTATAGGTCAATGTGTATAAGCTTAACAGCAATGGAATGTGTTCATATTTACCATATAACAACCAATTTTCCTTGGGGTAATTCAAGTTTCAGAAAATGTTTGTTTGGCTTAAAAAAAATAAGACAACGAATTGTACTTCTTGTACTGGTTGATAGCAAGGTTATGGCCAGCTTCGGGCATGACCTAGTACTATGAGACAAAAAACATTTATGTGATCTGAGTGAAATAAGCACGGACATTACAAAGACAATGAAATACTGTAAGCCAAACAACACAAGGCCTAGTGAGTAAGTAAACAAATAGGCAGATTTTTCTTTGCATATGGCACATTGAAATCCTTACCCCTGCTAGGCATCAGCAGGCGCTTCTTCATGTTGCCTGTCCACGAAAAGATAAAGAGGAGAGAAAATAAAAAAACAAAAACGGTACATGAACAAATCAGTATTTAACATTCACTGATTGCAATAAAAAGGAGATAGAAATGTAAAAACATACAAATAAAGCAAAAAGACAAAACACCACAAGACAATAAATATCAGTAGAACATATACCGTGGCAGCAATTAAAAGTCACAGGATAGGTGATAAATGTCTGATTGTTGGGGGTCCCGTGCTGGGACTGTACTGATTGCACAAATACAGTCCCCGACACCTTGTCCTTCCTCACTGAACAAGACTTTGAACAGAGCAGCGGAATAGGTGCACTCCAAGTCTATGGGAACAATAGCCCCCATCCATCAGATATTTCTAGGTGATCAATGTTGGCCGTGGCACAACCCCTTTAAGGCGATACCCACACACAGCAGATTGATATATCTTTTAGCAGCAAGCACAGATTTCTATAAATTCTGTTGAGACGGGTGGGACAGATACAGAAATTCCCACAACAAATCTGCAGCTTTTGAATTCACCATCAGATTTTGTATTCGTTTATTTGAATCTACTCATGGTTCGATGGCCTCAATTAAGCCGACAGCTATTCCTGCCCCAATTTCTGTGAGGCGCAGTCATAAGGATCTGATGTGGAATGAATCACTATATACTTTGATGTCCCTGCATATACACACACATGATTATCATTATCCAAGGGGGATCGTGGAGATCTGGGTCCACACAAGGTCTCCATGATGGGAGTGAACCTGACAGAAACCAAAAGGTGATGTAGCCTCAGGCTTTGGGCCTAACATAGCTCACAAATAGTAAAACAATTCAATATACACAAAGAAAACATTTTCATTTTTTCTGGTCGGTCTCTTTGAAAGAGGATCTGTCTTGGAAACAGAGGACTTTAAATTACGGTCTTGGTAGGATACTTGAACCTTTATTTGAATCAAGCCATTTGCTGAATGGTTGCTCAACTCAAGAGAATACAAGTTAAAAAGGGCCATGTTAAACAATCTGTAGTGACTACTCTCTTACAAGACCCCAAGACAAGACTGCCATATAATGTACCCATGACAGATCATCAAAGGATAGCATCCATCCTGTGCGCATTTATCCGTACAGAAGACCTGTGCCCTCTCCTGACATGTCTTTTTTATTAAATCCTTGTGTTCACTGTGAAATAACAATCCTGGAGCCTCTTCTCTTAAAACTCTGTGTTGTGCTGTTCCTTCATTATTCCTTCTAGAAATGTGTTCCTGAATCTGTCAGATGGGTGTTACCATTCTGGTTTTAAAAAGGGGCGTGTTCCTGCACAGTCCAACTCTGTCATCACCAATTGGACAGTATCAGACAACCCCCCCCCCAATTGGTAACGCCCAGCTGACAGATTGTTACTGAATTTCAAAGAGTAATAGCAGAGGAACACAAGGTAAAGATCTAAGAACAATGTTGCAGATTATTTCATGGGGAGCACTAGCATTAACCAAAGCAGACATGTTAGGACAGGCCAAAGGTAGTCTTTAATGGTCGTGTGGTTTTTAGGTCCAACATTCATTACTGATTGATTTCTTAATTTATCTTTATAGCATGAAGTCTCCCATACTTATAATACAGAACTCCCCATTTCCTATATAAGTGTATACAGTGTATCTATCTGTAGTAACAAGTGATATTTCAGGACAAGCCATAGTGCATGTTCTTGGAGAACAGCACTGATTTAGACCACACATGACTTGTGTCTGGCATTTATAGGCCGTTTTTACCTGTGCAGGTGCCATCTCTAATTGTTAGTTTTCCCTTAAGGGTGCTTTAACACTGTTTTTTTGGCGTTTTTATTTTTTTGCAGAAATGCACAGCCTTAAAGGGGTTGTCTCGCTACAAAGAATAGCTTTCAAATTGTAGGGAACACAAAATAAAGACATTTTCCAAATATATTGCATTGTTCCTCTGTTTTCCATAAAGAGATACAAGTGAATTTATTACCTCCTTGGCTATTTCAGTTCCCTCAGTAACCGACCTGTAAACAAATCTCCCCAGGCTGTTTGTTCAATGAGATAACAGAGAGTGAGTCATCACACAGGTCAGCAGTGTCAGTCAGTGTCCTGTGCTGCCAGACAGTAAAAAGCTTGATTTATCTCAAGTAAACAGCTCTGTAATTAGGGCTTTTGTTTTGGGGATCAGATAAGAAGTCCTTCTAGTAGTTTGAGAAGCTAATCTAATCTAATTAGCATCTGAAAGCACGGAGCTTATGCTGTACAAGCACGGAGCTTATGCAAATTAGCCTGAACCAGGAAGTGACAGAGAATTTCTTTCATGCATTCTTTGAAACCCTGTGGGGAGACAACTCCTTAAATGACCTTTATTGCTGGGCAATGCTGCAAAAAAAACCAAAAAACAGAAAACCGCACTGTGTGAAAGCACCCTGGCTCAGAATCGGTGGAGACAGGCTGCTACGATATTTTTTCCATACATAGAAGAGATCCTGCTCCCTCTCCCACATACATAAGCCACAGCATCAAGGAAAATATTATACAGTATTATATAATTATACAGTAGTCCGCAGCAGTGTTGCTGTGAATACAACAGTGAATAAGGCAACAGAACACTAGAAGCAGAATCAATGTGCGTCTCCGCCGCTCACTCTCTGCAGCTGCTCACGCCTGCTCCACTTCCCCTTTACTTCCATGGACTGCAACAGTAACCTGATCTCTCACCGAGATGCAAAATCTCTCCTCCTCTCTGCTTCTCTGAAGACTGATTTTCTCAACCAGTGAATCTAGAATGAGTAATCAGTGCAGCAGCCGCCAGGAAGCAGGAGTCGTCTAATCAAGAGATTTTTCTGTTATAAGGTAATTGACAAATGTTTCTCATAACTGTTTGTACTACTGATTTATGGGGGGAAAAAACTGAAAACAATGGTTTCACAGAGCCCACTCTTCACAGCTAACTTCAGGCACTCACTTTCTTTTCAGGCTGTGGATAGTTCTACAGCAGTGACTGATATACCAGCTTTGCTATTACTAGCTGATCCTGTTACAGGAACATTAGCAATGCACAGCAGTGCACAAGGCTAAAGAGCTCTAAAAGGTTAAAGCTTGTCAGTAACAAAGAAGCTCCAGTCCTGCTGATAAGATATAGTAGGGATTGATCTCACTATCTTGGCCAGGGCTGCTGGAGCCGAGAGAGGTTCGTTGCTTGTGTACATAAAGCAGGAGGAAAGAGATGCTCCTGCTCTAAAATGAAGCAAAATCAGACCAGAAATGTCTTTGGTAATAGTCTTTACTTACCTTTGACTTAAAACCAATCAATTAAATGGGAATACCCTTTTAAATAAAAAATATGCAGCCACCACAAAAGGGATGCTTACTGCATTATTTAGTTACATTACTGAGTTTTATGAACTAAAAGTATGTAGCAAACATAAGATCCTGTAAGAATGCATTTTACAGCAGGGCCAATAATTTTTTTCCTTTAGATTAATTTATGACAGAAAGAAAAGCGATAGATTGTTACAATTCAAAAAAAAAAAATATATATATATAAGGGTGCTGTAAAATGGCTTCAGGATCAGTGCATGATCACTAGAACAGACATCGAGAGTCCCGCATTCCTCATCAATGCAGAGCAGTCAGCCGTCTCTGTCTACCCACTGCTCACTGATCCATTCAAGTCCCTTGTCACCATTGTGCACTCAGGATCTCCGTTCCCATACATTTGTCTTTGCTCCGATGATAAAAGTTCTTCATAGGAATTTCTCTTAAAATAAAAAATGTGATTAGAGGAAGGGTTTTTCTATTTTACATACGGCCACCTTTCTTAAGTCATAAATGCGGGGGGTCTCAAATACACTGCTATTGAGGCTGTCATTTGCAGCCTATGGGGCAGCAGAGCTCCTGAGACATCCACAGGACAACAGAAAGCAGACCCAAGGAGGAGTACACCAGTCGTGGCTGGAGGGGGTTCTCTCTTCCATCAGCACCAGACACAGTTATGGAGTATGGTTGCCATGATAGCCAGATGCCTATCAACAGCCTCTGATCTACCTGTTACATAGGCCTGACAATCTCTGCCTGGGGCATGACTTGACATGCTGACGATTGGCTTAATATACTGCAGTACAGTCCTGTACCGCAATGTATTATAACCCATTGCTCAGACCTGTCCCTTGTTGGGACAAGTTAAAGAAAAAAGAAAAATCATTAAAATATATAATGTCCAGCACTTGGTGGAAGATAGGGGCTAGTGGAAAGGAGTATTGCAACTCAATTCAAAGCATCAAAATAATATAATTCCACAGCACACGCAAAGATTTTTTGCTTTTAAGTACAACGTTTATAAGAATAAAGTGCATACAATTATAGGTTACATAAATTCCAGACAAAACTACAAGAAGGATATGTAGTCTAGAGATACAAATTACAGCAAGAAGGATATGTAGTCTGTAGACTACATGTCCTAGACTACATATCCTTGTTGTAATTTGTATAGAATTTATGTAACCTATAATCGTATGCGCTTTATTCTTATAAACATTGCACTTAAATGCAAAAAATTCCTGAGTGCGCTGTGGAACTCTATTTAAAAAAAAATAAAATAAATAAAATTACGGACAACAGCAGACTTTTCAGTCTTGCCTGCAGTTTTACTTTAAAGGGGTGTTATCGTTTGAGCTGTTCGGGCTGTTCAGCTAATTCTCTCAGATTGAGTTTAAAATCCAGGGGCGTGTCTCTCCTGTCAGCAGGAGTGTCTCTCCTCCCAGGAGGCGTGTCTCTCCTCACTGAAAACCTGTGAAATCATAATTTTGTATGAAGCAGGGGATGCAGAAGGTTGTCTGGATATAACAGCTCTGTAGCATCCTGCATGCTTATGTCTGCAGCCTTCAGGCTCCACAAGCTCCAGCAAGCACCTCTTATATCTCTTCGTTTACACACAAATTACACTGAAAGCCAGCAGCTTTTACTTCTGTTCTAGTGGTGTTCACCCATATTGTACTGACAAGAGGCAGAGATCTTTACTCAACTACAAGGACAAATGTCAGCTTCAAGTAAAGATCTCTGCTTGCCGTCAGTGACATGTGAGCGAAAACAATGGGAGGAGAAGCAATCAGCTTTGAGAGAAGACCCTGCTCAACCTGTAACTAACTTGGGCTGGTAGTGCAGCAGTAGAGCTTTGCTTTTACAATGAAGGGGTTTGGAGTTCTAGTCCCTCACACAGTATTCCCCCGCCCCTCTAAACTCTACACATATGTAAAGAGACCTAAAATATATATATGTCAATCTCTATAATGATTATATATACACAAACATAGCTCCCCTATATCATGTCTCATCCCCCAGAGTATATGCATTATATCACATATGTTGGAAGTGCTTGGTGTGACTTCAGCGAGGATGGGACACTATATAGGGGAGCTTTGTGTGTGTGTATAAATAAAATTATAGATGTTCACACATTTTCATATCTTTACATATGTGTACAATTTATAAAAATAAAAAAAAAAAACGACTGATGGGGCTTGAACTCCTAACCACTCTCTTGCAGAGCGGATCAGCTAAGCACTACACTACACATACAGCTTGTACATACAATAGTTGAATCCTTATCTTATACACTACAGAGGAAGACGTCCTAAGGAGGCAGGGCTTGCATTAGATCTGAGGAACAGAACGCCCTCTTTTCAAAGTAGCAGCTTAAGGACTGGACCTGTGAGGAGGTCAACCTTTTGGCAAAAGCCCTTTCAGGCAGTAATTGCCCAGATCCTTCACCCTAGACCTGGGAGATGTACATAGAGCCAGCAGTCCTTGGTTTCACTATCGATTTTAACAGCTCAGAGGGGAGTAAACACAGAGTGTACAGGCAGCCAATCACAGCGCAGGGGGCGTGTCCGGGGCAGTTCCTGTCTAGGGGCGTATCCCAACAGGCTGAAGGAAATTTCAGCCAGCCAATCACAGTGCAGCGGGCGTGTCTATGGTCGGGAAAGGTCCAGGGGGCGTGTCTGACCAGCAACAGCAGAAATAGAACACAGATTTACAGAAAAGCTCATATCTGCTAAACCAAGTGACTGAGGTAATGCAACCCAATTACAAAAGTGCTTATTTTTACTGTTCCCATAATCGGAGACATGATCTATGTAACGAAAAAACCCCTCTAATCAATTGTGCAATGTAAAGCTACACAATTTTAATATACTGTACTTTGTTCCCCACCATTTTTAAGATCTCAGTTTGCTGCTTAAAACCTATTGTGGTTGTGTCTCAGCTTTGTATTGATTTAAAAGAAAAAACTTAAACTGCCACAAAGCTGAGCTCTGTGATATATAGGATTATATGATAGAGGGAGAGAAGCTGAGCTCTGTGATCTATCGGGTTATATGATAGAGGAGCTGAGCTCTGTGATATATAGGGTTATATGATAGAGGGAGAGAAGCTGAGCTCTGTGATCTATAGGGTTATATGATCGAGGAGAGAAGCTGAGCTCTGTGATCTATAGGGTTATATGATCGAGGAGAGAAGCTGAGCTCTGTGATCTATAGGGTTATATGATAGAGAAGCTGAGCTCTGTGATATACAGGGTTATATGATAGAGGAGAGGAGCCGAGTTCTGTGATATATAGGGTTATATGATAAAGAGAGGAGCTGAGCTCTGGGATATATAGGTTATAGGATAGAGGAAGAGGAGCTGAGCTCTGGGATATATAGGGTTATAGGATAGAGGAAGAGGAGCTGAGCTCTGTGATATATAGGGTTATATGATAGATGGAGAGAAGCTGAGCTCTGTGATCTATAGGGTTATATGATCGAGGAGAGTAGCTGAGCTCTGTGATCTATAGGGTTATATGATCGAGGAGTGAAGCTGAGCTCTGTGATATACAGGGTTATATGATCGAGGAGAGGAGCCGAGTTCTGTTTTATATAGGGTTATATTATTACTGAGAGGATCTGAGCTCTGGGATATATAGGGTTATAGGATAGAGGAAGAGGAGCTGAGCTCTGTGATATATAGGGTTATAGGATAGAGGAAGAGGAGCCGATTGGAAAATCAGGAGAGACAGTGGAAATCTTGCCTACCCCACACACATACAATGTTTGAAAGCTTATCCTGTATCATTGTGTGTACAGAGTGAATTAACAATCACTGTATATGGTCAGTAATAGCACTACACTCTGATTAATTTTTAAGATTTTGTCTGCCTTTTACTCAGAAATTCAGCATCAAATCACATACACCTATATAGCACAGAGCTCAGCTCCTCTATCCTATAACCCTATATATCACAGAGCTCAGCTTCTCTCCTCTATTATATAACCTTATAGATCACAGAGCTCAGCTTCTCTCCTCTATCATATAACCCTATATATCTCAGATTCTCTCCCTATATTGGGTTCTGCTCTCAAATAGGTCATCATAAACCACCTGACTAGTTCACTTTAACTAGTCATGTACAGCTTCCGGGCAGCTACGTATGCACCTGCATAGACTACAAGATGATGTCCTTGACGTCCACAGAAGCTAGATGCAGTAGTGGTGGGGTCTGGCATCCTCTTGTAATCCATGAAATACGATAAATTATACTTCTGGATAAGTTTAAGGAAGGGGTGGGAGGGAGATGAACAGTCCCAAATAATAATTAGGATTATTAGAAGTCTAAGCTTCTATAACAGATTTCTACAGTGACATTTTTAATAATTATCGTTTACATGAATAAGTAATTGCGGGCACGGGTGGGGGGTGGGTTAGCAGCTCGCCTGCCCCATAGACACGCATTATCCACGGCGCTTATGTGCCGTGAATAAGTAACGTCACTTTCTCCCCACTCGCCGTATTCGCCGAGCAGGGAGAGGAGACGTAATCCAGAGTTCTCTATGAGAACTCTGGATTACCGTAATGACCGGGACACATTTCAGCCCGTGCGGCGCGAATTATGAACTGAAATATGTCTCAAAATAAGCCGTGTGAACATGGCCTTAAGGGTACAGTCTTCACTGATGAGCATTGTTACAGATGTATTGTGTAAGCTAAACATAAATGATGCGATAGGTTTGTGTTACATAACTGGCCAAAGTCATGTTGTGCGAGATTATTTTCATGCAATTTTCAAGCAACTTCTTTTGTTTTTCTTTGCCCAACAAGAAAAATTGGTTGGGAAAACTCATGAAGGCATCCTCCCAAAAAACTTCCGCTGGAGTGCAAACAGCCTGCAACAGATTTAAGTTCCAACACTACATCCCAATACAATGAGAGCGTGTTTCTGGGTCACAGATGCTTTAGATTGCACATAAAAGTAAATCCCTGTAGCCGAGTCACTGCCGAGTCTGTTGTAAAACTCCAACGGAAGGGTGAGTTCACACAACGTTGTGCCATCCATCAATGGTATCCACTGGGGTACCACAAAAAAGGGACCGCGATGGATACGGCGATGGGCCCATCACAGTCAGAGCAAACATACTCCTATTTCAGCCATGTTTGGTCTATGAGCCAAACATACATGCTTTCTGTGCAGGACACAAAAAAGTGGTCTACCACACTCTTCCATCCCACACAAAAACATATAGTGCCAGGAATTATAGCAAAATGTAGTCCAAATAGGAGTAGGTTTTCTTCATTGATTCCTATAGGTCCACCACAGCTTCACAGAGATACCCATTGAGGGCACCACTGACAGAAAGCATAACCCCATGGGAATGGCCACTAACATAGTAATTAAATCATCATCTATTTTTTAAAACACAATTCATAGCAAAGATGCTCAACCTTTACCAAACAATTTTCCAAAGAATACTGGAGCAGTTTATAGATGCACTGGGCTATTAATGCAGTAAAGCTAATGTGATCTGAAAAAAGATGGTGTTTTCCAGGTGGACTTAAAGGGAACCTGTCACATAGGTTGTGCCCCCTTTGCTGAGGGCAGCACAAGCTAGTGTCAGACCTGCTGTTCCCAGCACTGTGTCCCTTATTCTGTAAGATGCTGGAGTTTTCGTATTTAATGCTCAAATCTGCAGTTTTCAGCCAGAAGAGTCATTCGAAGAGTGATTCAGAGTGTCAGTTTTTTTCAAACCCCGCCCATCTGAGGCTAGCACCACCCACCTCAACTGACAAACCTATTACTTTGAATAGGTAGAAACATGTGACTGTCAGTAGGCGGGGCTAGCCTTTGGTGGGCGGAGCTAACAGCTACTCATGAATAAGATTTGAGGGGTAAATGCTCTAAAACTGCAGCATCTTACAGAATAAGGGACACAGCGCTGGAAACAGCAGGTCTGACACTAGCTTGTGCTGCCCTCAGCAACAAGGGCATAATCTATGTGACAGGTTCCCTTTAAGCCCCAGGCCTGAAGAGGCCTTACAGGGGTTGTCTCACTACAAGGATTGCTTTTTATGTGAAAGATCTTGCAAAAACAAGTCACTTTGCAATATATGTCCATTAACAGTGTCCTACCTAGTCCTAGATATCCCCTCTTGAATGGGCTGCATAAGCTCCTCAGGTCACTATAGCTACAGACCTGGCTTCTACTGCAGCCTAGTGGAAGCCAATAAACACGCCCCTGAATTCAAAATGAAACCAAGAAAACAGGACTGAGGTAAGATGAATCAATGTAGCGAGACAACCCCTTTAATGACCAGCTACAATTTTTTAGTTCTTACCTCCCTGCTGAACGCAGTTGTAACCTTTTTGTTTCTTAAGTGACGCAGTTGTAGGAGGACTTGGTTTATGTGGGAGAAGTTATATCTTTGGGGTGCATAGTTTAATTCTACAAATAAATTACTGCAGATTTTTTACTTTCATTTTTTCCACACTAAATAATCTGTTAGATGAATTCTACAGGTTATTATGGTGGTGTAGATACCTAATATGTGTAGGTTTTTTTTCGAGTCTAATGTATACAAAATAAAATATATTTTATTATTCATGTCTACACTTTTTTTAATGTATCATTAATGTATGCTAAATATTACAATATCATACTGACGCAGGCAGCAGTCTGGACAACACACAGTGTGCTCTGACCGTACACTTGTTATACAGACAGCCCTGAGGCTACTCTACGTCCCTAGGGCTAACTGTGCAAACGTTCCCCAGGGCTCTATTTGGTCAATGAGTCCCGATCACCCGATGGAGCAGGCCTTTGATTACGCTGCGGTCATGGACTGCAGCAATCAAAGGGTTAAACACGGGGGCGTAGAGGTCTCCTCCGCTTCCTAGTGCTTATACAGACTGCTCTAGGGACACAGATGTTAAGCACAGCTCTGTTCCTAGCACAGCTGTGGCACTGGGAGCCGCAAAACCCCTCTATCTGTAAAGAAGCCTCTAGATATCGCTGCAGAAAAATGTCAGTGGGCGGTCGTTAAGGGGAAAAAAGGAACCTGTCATATTGAATGAAAAAACACTAATTTAGGGGCAGCAGGTTATTGAGGAGTAACTGAACAAGTCTGATCCTTTTACCCCTCTCCACATCATTCTACACTCAATATCCTCTAATGACTAAGTGAAAACAGAATTTTAGATATTTTTGCAAATTTGTAAAGAATGAAAAAAAAAAAAAAGTTTTGCAAAGACGTTTCAGACTCTCTACTAAAGCACCTGAAATGTAGCAGTATAGGCCTCCCACTCCTTAAAGGGGTTGTCTCACTACAAGGATTGCTTTTTATGTTAAAAATCTTGCAACAAACAAGACACTTTGCAATATACGTCCATTAACAGTGTCCTGCCTATTCCTAGATATCCACTCTTGTATGAGCTGCATCAGCTCCTCAGGTTGTTATAGCTACAGACCTGTTCAATCTCTCCTGATAGGCTGCCAGTACTGGTTGCTATAGCTACAGACCTGGATTCTACTGCAGCCTAGTAACAGCCAGTAAACAGGCCCCTGAATTCAAAGTGAAACCAAGAAAACAGAACTAAGGTAAAATGAATTCATGTAGTAAGACAACCCCTTTAACATCATCTCTGAAACGGTTGTACAACTTGATTAGAGTTCAACTGTGGTAAATTCTTTTGATTGGACATGATTCGGAAATAAGGTGTCACAGCTGACAATGAATATCAGAGAAAAAAAATCAAGCCTTGCAAAACCTGTCTGTGGATATCAGAGACCGGATTTGGTGGAGGCACAGATATGAAGGATACGAAAAGCATTTCTGGTCTATATAATTTTAAAGGGGCACTTCCATCAGAAAAAGGTATTTCTTTTAATACCAATATTCCCGGAAAGCTGTGAGATTAAACTTTTGTTTGGCATGGCAGACTAATCTCACTATACTTCAGCTGCTGCTCATCTCTATAAAGTCTCATTACAAATAGTAGGTAATAGCAATGATTGTTCTCTCTACAGGGATAGATAAGAGTAGACTAAACCACACTAAGCCATTAGACAATGAAAAGCAATACATGAAAGAAAAATAGTGTAAATCTTTTTCTGCACAGGGGAGAGTGTTTCCTCACACCTGCTGATAATCGTTACACTTCAGACCATAGCCAGCCTGAAAAAAGGATCATCAAACAATGCTCTCACTGCTGTACTATCAGAGCTCACAGACGGGAAGTCAGAAAGAGTAATGTACATAGGGGATGTTATAAACAAAAAAAATAAAAAATTCAATATGCCCAAAATGCATCTCGCAAATACGGTAATACATAGCTCTCATAGAGAGCTATGAATTACGTCCAGTACGTACGTATAATACGGTGGGAGAGAGAAGTGACATGTCACTTCTTTGTGGTGCTTACATGCTGTGGATAATGGGAGTGAATGCCCCCACCCCATCCCCCGCACTTTAGAAGTACACGGTGGCCAGCGCATACCTCTAAAACACCCGGTGTATTGTGGCGCGCATAGTACGCACTGCACTACGCCGTGTGAACATACCATAAAAGTTGTAAATTGCTCAACAATATGTGAAAAAAAAAAAAATCTTGGGCAGTTTCCCTTTGGATTGAATTAATTTGGAACAACCAGGAAGCTCCCTATAGTTGATTTCCCAATCAAACTAAGTAATTGAGGGAGAAGGGTCTATATTAGATAGGTGACCAAGAACACAATGGCCACTCTGGCTGAGCTACAAGGATCCTGTATGTACAGTGGGGAAATAAAGTATTTAGTCAGCCACCAATTGTGCAAGTTCTCCCACTTAGGGTGCATCCACACGGCAGTGGACAAATACCGCGGTTTTTCTCCGCGATGAGCTAAGAAGAGCCCATCCCCCTCCCATTGAGAAGCACACATTCCGGTTTTCGGACGGAAGATTGTGCTTCTACAATGTTTTGCCGCCGGACCGCCGGCGGCAAAACCCGTGCAGTGGGGACTGCTGCACGGGTTTTCCATAGAGCACAATTGTTCTCATTTTCGGCCGTTTTTTTCAGGCGGTCTGAAAAACCGTCCGAAAACCCTTGCCGTGTGGACATGCCCTTAAAAAGATGAGCGAGGCCTGTAACTGACATCATAGGTCGACCTCAACTATGAGAGACAAAATGAGAAAACAAATCCAGAAAATCACATTGTCTGATTTGGAATGAATTTATTTGCAAATTATGGTGGAAAATAAGTATTTGGTCACCTACAAACAAGCAAGATTTCTGTCTCTCGGAGACCTGTAACTTCTTCTTTAAAGGGGTTCTCCGGGAAAAGAAGAAAACTAAATACATAAACTACATGTCATTATAAAAAAAATCCTAAATATCTTTAATTAGAAAAGTCCGCTTGTTTTGCCTAGGGGATTATCATTATAAAATAATAAAATGGCCGCCGGGCTCCTTCCTCAGCAGAAATCTGTCCTACAGGAAGTAGGACAGACACTGAGTTAGTACCTGGTTATGCATCACTGGGCATGTACTGTGCTCAGTCAGTCTGACAGACTTGTGGTATGAGGGACCGCTCTGCAGAGTAGGAAGTAGACTGAGGGCTCTAGACACACATTTATATATATTTGGTGTGAATATAGTATAGAATCTACAGCTCAGCTGGAGGGAATTAGGCTGTTGTCATTTTCAGAGAGCGCGCCTAGCAACTGTAGCTCCGCCCACTAGCCCAGTGAGGAGAAATCTCCAACATGGCGATGTTATGTGATATAACAGCATCTGTAAGTCGTTCTCACACTGGATTGTGACAGATAGTTACTGCACTACATGTTCTTATTTTTTTGGGTTTCTCACACAACCCCTTTAAGAGGCTCATCTGTCCTCCACTCATTACCTGTAGTAATGGCATCTGTTTGAGGTTGTGGACAGGTGTCTTTTATACTGATACCAAGTTCAAACACTCACACTCCAAACTCAACTATGGTGAAGACCAAAGAGCTGTCGAAGGACACCAGAAACAGAATTGTAGCCCTGCACCAGGCTGGGAAGACAATCTGCAATAGGCAAGCAGTTTGGGGTGAAGAAATCAACTGTGGGAGCAATAATTAGAAAATGGAAGACATACAAGACCACTGATAATCTCCCTCCATATGGGGCTCCACGCAAGAGCTCACCCCAGTGAGATGACCTACAGAGAGCTGGGGCCAACGTAACAAAGGTTACCATCAGTAACACACTACGCCGACAGGGACTCAGATCCTACAGTGCCCGACGTGTCCCCCTGCTTAAGCCAGTACATGTCCGGGCCCATCTGAAGTTTGCTAGAGAGCATTTGGATGGTCCAGAAAAGTATTGGGAGAATGTCATATGGTCAGATAAAACCAAAGTAGAACCGTTTGGTAGAAACACAACTGGTCGTGTTTGGAGGAGAGAGAGAATGCCGAGTTGCATCCAAAGAACACCATACCTACTGTGAAGCATGGGGGGGGGGGGGGGAAGGGCATTGAAGATGAAACGTGGCTGGGTCTTTCAGCATGACAATGATCCCAAGCACACCGCCAGGGCAACAAAGGAATGGCTTCGTAAGAAGCATTTCAATGTCCTGGAGTGGCCTAGCCAGTCTCCAGATCTCAACCCCATAGAAAATCTTTGGAGGGATTTGAAAGTCAGGGTTGCCAGCGACAGCCCCAAACCATCACTGCTCTAGAGGAGATCTGCATGGAGGAATGGACCAACATAGCAGCAACAGTGTGTGCCAACTTTGTGAAGACTTACAGAAAACGTTTGACCTCTGTCATTGCCAACAAAAGATATAGAACAAAAGTATTGAGATGAACTTTTGTTATTGACCAAATACTTATTTTCCACCATAATTTGCAAATAAATTCTTTCCAAATCTTACCAATGCGATTTTTCGGGATTGTTTCTCATTTTGTTTTCTATAGTTGAGGTTACCTATGATGTCATTTACAGGCCTCGCTCATCTTTATAAGTGGGAGAACTTGCACAATTGATGGCTGACTAAATACTTTTTTTCCCCCACTGTACATGGGATCCTTTTGAAAGATTCTCCCAACACTGCAATATCTCAGTCTGACTTTTATAACAGAATGGGCAGAAAGAAGCCTCTCCTCATTAAGAGACTCATAAAAGCACCCAGGAGTCAGACATGTATATGATGTGCATTGCAGTCTAAATTTGTGAAAGTATTTTTCATCTCTTTAACCCCTTAACGACCCTGAACGTATAAGTATGTCCCAGGGTCGCTAAGGGGCTTTGTAGCCCGATCACGCCGCGAATTGCAGCTAACACCCGGTGGTTACAGAGCAGGATGGTGCTGGAGCCATCCCACGCTGTCTGACCCTTTAGACGCCATGGCAAACATGGCTGCTGTATCAAAATGAAAGAGAAACTGCTACGAACTGCTCCTCACTCCGATCGGGGACCCCATGGCGAAATCACGGTGTTCTGATTGGTTAACATGGCAGCTGGAGGTCTTGTGAAGGCTTCCATCACTGCCATGTGTTCTGTTTTACTACTTCCTGTCCCAGGAAGGAAGTAGTAAAACAGCTATCTTTATATACCCTAATGCCCCCTAATGGTGAAGTATCCTAGGGAGACTAAAAGTAAAAAAAAATAAAATAAAATAGTTAAATTGTTGTCTAAAAATAAAAAAGTAACAGTTCAAATCCCTCCCCTTTTGCCATTTTACAAATAAAAAAAAAAAGATTTAAAATTTGCACATATTTGGTATCGCCGTGTCCGAAAAAGTCCAATTAAAAATATAACAATTTATCCTGTATGCTGAACACAGTAGAAGAAAAAAAATTTCAACCGTCAATTCATTTCACGTCTCTAAGAACTGGAATAAAATAAGTGTTTGTACAAAAAAAAATTATTCGTCGCAGGAAATGGAGCTGCAGTGCAAATTTCAAAAATCGAAAAGGTCTGGATTTTTTTGCACTACCAAAACCATACATGTTTGGTGTTGCTGGAATCGTATCAACAGAATACAGAGAATATATCATTTTTACTTGGGAGTCAATACCATAAAGGAAAAAAAAAACAAAAAACAAAAAAACACGTAAACATGGCGCAATTACTTTTTTTTTTTTTTTTCACATTTTGTCCCACTTGGAATTTTTTTCCGGTTTCCCAGTATATTCTATAGTATAGTGAATGATACCATTAGAAAGTAAATCTTGTCCTGCAAAATAAAAGCCCTCATATGTCTATGTAGGTGGAAAAGTTTAAAAAAAAAAGTTATGGCTCTTGGAACGTGAGGATGAAAAAAACCGTGTCAACCAAGAAAATAAAAACGCAAGGTCCTTAAATAAAAATTATCTGGTTTAAAAAAAAAAAGTATTAGACCGCCATTGAGCGGTAATTGTGGCTATGTAGTATTAGTAATTTATTACCCATTTTTTCTGTGACTTTAGACAGTGACAGACCAAATTCTTTGGTCTTAGAGTTGAGGCCTAAAAGTTTAATCTCCGTTTTCTAAGCGTCATCTCAAGTGGAAACCACATACTGCTCATTATCCTGCCCAATACCATCTCAACAGTGAAGCAGGATCACAGACTAGACCAAAGGTTCACCTTCCAACAAGGCAATGACCCTAAGCACACAACCAAGACAACACAGAAGTGGCTTAGGGTCAACTCAATGTCCTTGAGCGGCCTAACCAGAGCGCTCACTTCAAGCTAATGGAAAATTTCGGGAGAGATCTGAAAACGGCTGTCAACGGATAGTACTCTTCCAATCTGAAACATTTTGAGAGGATCTACAGAGAAGAATGGCAGAAAATTCCCAAATCCAAGTGTGCAAACCTTGTGCCATCATACCCAAGAAGAGACCGTTACTGTTGACAAAAGATGCCTAAAAGGGGTTTTACCATGATGTAAAAACACAGGCCACTCATAGCGAGTCGGCAATACATATGAATGAGGAGGGTGGTGCTCAAGGTCGTCCTCCTAATTCAGTTCTATGGGAGCTTTCCAATATAGAGTGTATGGGCTTGGCTATGTTCGGAAGCACCCATAGACGCTAACGGAGAGGACGGCCATAAGCACCACCCCCCTCATTCACATGCATTGCCAGCTCGCTGCGAGCGACCAGTGCTTTTACACCATGGTAAAACTTTAATCACGGAGTAAAGGCTCTGAATAAATCTGTCAATGCAATACTTACGTTTTTATTTTCAATAAGGACTGTAAGTAAAGATTACCAACATCCTGTTTACGCATTGTCATTATGGTGTATGAAAGGGGTTCTCTCATCCCTTTAACCATGCATCGCTTTAAACATGTAGGCCAAGGTTAAAAAAAACAAAAGGACTCATAGCAAATACATTGCTTTTGTGTTTGCTTTGTTTAGGAGATATTGGATATATTCTCTCCCGCTTGTGTACACAAGCTTCCCTAGGTTACCAACCATCACTCTCTGCTCTCATCGCTGCAGAGTCCATGGCTAACGATGACGTCACTCGCTGCTGTCTTAGCAGCACAGGAGCTTATTTATCTTTGTTACTGACAAACCTTAACCCTTTAGAGCTCTGTAGCCTCCTGTGCAGCTGTTAAAAACCCTCCATCACTAATGTCCCACTAACAGGTTCAGCTACGAATAGTAGAGCTGATATGCCAATCATTGCTGTAAAATCAACCACAACCTGAACAGGAAACCTGAAGCTGGCTGTGAAGAGCAGGCTCTGTGAAAAAGCTAGATGAGAACACCCTGTTAAGCGCAGAAAGACAGGGGAAAGCTTTCATTTTTCGCACAGGGCCTCAATATAACAAAATTGTCAAAAAGTGAGAGTCTGAAGACCTTCCAAATGCAAGGTTTAGCTTTGTGGTAGAAGATTCCGTAGAATTTGTATTCCATTCAATTGAATCTCTGGTTAGAAGTCCAGTGGGCAGTCCAGAGATAGCTGGCACACTAGGTCGGACCACCCACTGGACCCCTGAGCCCAGAAGGAGCAGAGGTTTTATTGAATACATTACAAGTTATACTCAATCTACATATATTTTTCTAAAACAAGTTGCCTGCAGATTGGGCTGCATTTTCAATGCAACAGGTTATTTTTAATGAAAGTAGCAGATAATTTTTTACATTAAATTACTCTATTTTTGGCTTTTTCAAGGAAATGAA
Source organism: Phyllomedusa bahiana (assembly GCA_025379985.1). Lineage (NCBI taxonomy): Eukaryota > Metazoa > Chordata > Amphibia > Anura > Hylidae > Phyllomedusa > Phyllomedusa bahiana. The sequence continues at coordinate 26,427 of JAODAL010015626.1, read as the reverse complement.
AAGTGAAACAGTGGGCAGGGACGTCATAACTGCTTCCTCTACTAAAGTAGTGGGCAGTGAGCAATGACCGTTCTCTGTGACTACAAATCAATAGTTGCCCAGACTGAGGCCTACCCATAGTATGAAGCCACAACAGACACTTTTGGATGGAATCACACTACAAAACAAGCAATTGCTTAAAGTGAAAACTGTGAGCACTGGCGTCAGTGCCGCTTGCCCTCCCCATACAGTAGGCAGGTAGCAACAACATCAGTGTTCTGTAGCTAAAGCCAATAGTTACAGAGCACTGACCAAGTTGGGCGACGCTGCAGGAACCATTGCTGGTCTGAGCCATGCCGCGAAGGTTATTTTTTACTATTGACTCTTATTAACCTAGAAAGAGCACATACACTATATATCAAGACACATCTGCAGGTTTTTCTCACTATCTGACATGAAATCAGAATAAACCTTCCCCGTTTTAGATCAATTAGGAACCAAAAATTATTTATATTTGCCAAATGCCAGAATAATGAGAGTGAATTTTTAAGGCATTTTTTATTACTTTCTGCAAAGTCAAGCGTTTCCATACACTAGGATTGCTATGCCTTTAAATAATTTGGGACAGCCCATATGATGATGTCATGTCTTTGGAAGCTTCTGGCAACATCTGAGTGAGAGACACACATTTGGATCCATTTTAATGCACACCAGAAACACACTGCTTCTGTGAGTAACATCATTGGAAAGTCTAAAGAAATGAGCCAAGATATCAAAAAGATAATTGTGGACTTTCACAAGTCTGGTTCATCCTTGGGTGCAATTTCTAGATACCTGAAAGTGCCTCGTTCATCTGTACAAACAATTATATGCAAGCACAAACAAGATGGGAATGTCTAGCCATCATACCGCTCAGGAAGGAGACGGGTTCTGTGTCTGAGATGAACGTGCTTTGGTCCGACATGTGCATATCAACCAAAGAACAAAAGATGTGAAGATGCTGGTGGAAGCTGGTAAAATGAGTACTGTATCAGCATGGGCTGAAAAGCCACTCTGCCAGGAAGAAACCATTACTCCAAAAGAAACAGAGGCCAGATTAAGGTTTGCACATGCACACAGGAACAAAGACCTACATATCTGGAGACATGTCCTACGGTCTGATGAAACCAAAATTGAACTGTTTGGCTATAATGACCATCTTACACTTGAAGGAAAAAGGGAGAAGCTTGGAAGCCTAAGAATACCATCCCAACTGTGAAACACGGGAATGGTAGTATGTTGTGGGGTTGTTTTGCTGCAGAAGGGACTGGTGCACTTCACAAAACAGATGTCATGATGAAAGAAGATTATGTGGCAATACTGAAGCAACATCTCAAGATATCAGCCAGGAAGTTAAAGCTTTGGCAGAAATGGGTCTTCCAAATGGACAATGACCTGAAGGATACTGCCAAACTGGTTACAAAGTGGCTTAAGGATAACCAAGTCAATGTTTTGGAGTGGCAATCACAAAGCCCTGATCTCAATCCTATTGGAAATTTATGGGCAAAGCTGAAAAGGCAGGTGTGAGCAAGGTGACCTCCAAACATGGCTCAATTCTAACAGTTCTGTCAGAAGGAATGGGCCAAAATTCCTACCAACTATTGTGAGAAACTTGTGGAAGGATCCAAAACATTTGACCCAAGTCCTACAGTTTAAGGACAATGCTACCAAATACTAACAAAATGTATGGAAACTTTTGACTTTGCAGTAAGTAATAAAAATTCTCTCTCATTCTGGCATTTGACAAATATGAATAATTTTGGTTCCTAATTGACCTAAAACGGGGAAGGTTTATTCTGATTTCATGTCCGATAGTGAGAAAAACATGCAGATGTTTCTTTTTATATAGTATATGGAAACTTTCAACTGTACATCCCTGCAAAACAAACCTTTAGTAAAAAAAGGAGGTTCAATGTTTACTCTCCCTTCGACCTACTATAGATTTTAAGTCAAGACGAGCAATTATTCATTTCACTAAAGGGGTTGTCTCACTAGAAAAAGATGAGCTTTCAACATGCAGGGAACGTTAAATGAAGACGTTTTCCAAATATATTGCTTTGTTCATTTTTTTTGTTGAGAAGCTACAAATGATTATCACCTTCTGAGGGATCTCTGGTTTCTCTAGTGACCAACCTGTATCTTTGCTCTCCTTCTGCTGTTTGTTCTGATAGCAGCGAGTGACTGCTTATAACTGCTTGCAGCCTGAGGGCTTGTGTTTGATCTTTCAGACAAAAGACACTAAGGCTAGGTTCACACGGTGTATTTGCAGGGCGTAATTACGCTCCGCAATTACGCCGTGTGGCCGGGGGCGGGAGCGGGGGTGGGGGGCCGGCACCTCGCCAGCCCATAGACTTGTATTACCAGCGGCGCGTATACGCCGCTAGTAATTCACATGTCACTTATCTCCCCCCGCGGCGGATTCGCCGAGCAGGGAGAGGAGACGTAATCCACAGTTCTCTATAAGAACTGTGGATTACCGTAATGACTGGGACGTTTTCAGCCCGTAATTTGCGCACTCCGGCGCGTAATTACGGACTGAAATATGTCCAGTTTTAAGCCGTGTGAACATGGCCTAATTACTACTGTTTACTTTAGCTCAGAAGCTTCTCTGGACCTGGGAGCAGGAGATTGTTTATCTAATTAGTAGAAGTCTGAATACATGGAGCTCATATGCTAATTACCCACAGCTGGACCAGAAAGTGACAGGATGCATGAATGATAGAAAGAATGTTCCTGGCCCTATGAAACAGTGAGATGAGACAACCCCTTTAACGACCTGTTGAGATTCCACACTACTTGTTTATATAAATATATTATACTACATCATACTAAATACATATAATTGTTTACTCATTCATTAAAATGTCACACCAACCACCCATAATCTTTGAAAAAATAATTTTATTTGACCTCTTAAACTGTAATTTGTAAACAGCTTACAACAGTGATCAGCCCAGAATAGAAAAAAACAAAACCACAGGATCAATTCTTCATTTTAGAACTTGGAAAAGTAAAGAGGCAAAAGCCCAGAGTGTCAAAAAGGGCAACAATTATGAATTGGAGTTTCTGCATAGAAAAAGGAGTTTTGGATTATTAGACCTTTGTATTCAGATCACTAGAAATACTGAAAATTTTGGATTCAAGTAAGGGAACTCACAGAGGTCACATACATGATCAATATACAAAAAAAAAATTGCATTATTTCCCAAAAATTTTCATAACAAATCTACATATAAATAATTCAATAATTTAAGACAGTTTAACGTTTTGTACTGTATTTTGGCAGAAAAAAAATAAAAAGCAACATGTTTATGCCTGACGAGGACAGCCTTAAGATTAGTCGCCCATCTCTATTGGTGAAGATAAACAGCAAGCTATTCTAGCAGTGACAGGAAAGGGTTATGTATAAAGAAACAAGAGTTGTCAAAAAAAGAAATCCTTAAAAAAAATTATATTTTGCTGTGGTATCTATGACACTATAACGACCCTTTAAAAATAGGGTTCACACATTTAAACAGTAAAATGGGCAGTTCACTTTTTCCCCAGTGAATGGCCAACAAGCCAAAATACGTTCGGCATTACTGACCGATCAAGATACTATTAAAGTCGTCAACAAGAGGAGTTCTTGGCTCAGACGTAGTTTCTAATGAATAACTAAGGACACGTCAGATTTGTCATAAGAGTCATTTTTTTGGGTTTGACAGCAAGTATCACTATGAAAAACAGATCCTGGTGCTGGTTTTACAGAGGAAAGACAGAAATTGAACAACTAAAACGATACCCACACATCATTAATTTATATTTGCTATTCTTCTGGACTCCCCTATACAATTACACACGGCCAAAAGTGCATGCGAGCTCAAGTGGGAGAGGAGAAAAAGCTACTGCAAGTGTTCAGACACCTCTGGCAGCGGCCTCTCTCCTGTGAGAATAAGAGTAGGTTCACACATCTGATAGATTTTTAATACTTAGAGCCACATGTATGAAAACCGTTTAGGTCAAACTCACTTTTTTGTCCATAGTAACCTATTGGCAAAAAAGTGAGTTTGACCTAAACGGTTTTCATACATGTGGCTCTAAATGTGGAATCCTTGGCAAAAATCCGGAGGTGGTAATCTCCGATTTCTGCCACAAATGTTTACTTTGCAATAATTGCTGCCACCAATTTGGAAAGAGATTAATCCCATTGCAATGAGGCCAATATATGTCTCAGTTGTCAAAACACCGAATCTGTTCGGAATCCACAAGAAGGAAGTGGACACTACTTTTCCTGCGTCGCTCATCTTTCAATTCAACAGGAAGTCCGCACTGTGATCTACACTGAAGTATGGTGCAAATTTTTCTGCCGCAGATTCAATGAAGCAGGAATTTCGAGGCAGAATGCACAACAAAATCCGGCATGTGCACATACCCTAAATGAACTGTCTTTCCACTGTCACTGGGGTAGCATCGGCATACCTCCACAAACAAGTCGTTATGGAGAAAGCGGCAGGTTTTTGGCCAGCAGAGACCACAACTTACCACCAGTTATTAATTCAAGAAAACCAGCACCAAAACCTGTCGAGAAGTTTGCCCAGGATGAATAAGCTCTATTCAAGTGAATTGGACTAAGCTGCAATACAAAACTTAGCCCATGGATGGTCTGGAATGGTTTCTGGAAGCAGGCAGACCCCTTTACACCTGGACATCCGTAAGAGATGTGTCCGCTTTTAGACACTAAAGCAGGGGTCTGCAACATCGGCCCTCCAGCTGCTGGGAAACTACAACTCCAATCATGCATTTATGTAATCTAGATCAGTGGGCATGCTGGGAGATGTAGTTTCCCCAACAGCTGGAGACCTGACTTTGCAGACCCCTGTAAGGGAACCTGTCACATTGAACATGCCATCTGATCTGTGGGCAGCAGGTTATAGAACAGGAAGAGCTGAGCAGATCAATATACAGACAGTCCTTGACTTACACCAGAGGTTCCCAAACTCCAGTCCTCACACCCCACCAACAGGTCATGGTTTCAAGATCTCCCACAGAATGCACTGACAATAATTAAGTCACCTGTGCAGCATAATCACTTGTGCACTGCTAAGGAAAGCCAAAAAACATGACCTGTTGGTGGGGCGTGAGGACTGGAGTTTGGGAACCCCTGACTTACACTGTTGTGACTTACATCTTTCCCCTAGTTACAAACGGAGACTTATGGGGCATGCTGGCACTTGTAGTTCCATATTCCACAGCAGATAGTAGCCGTGGAATGACAAGTGCCAGCATGCCACAGTATCACATGAAGTGAAAATGAGGTGAAATCTTCTTAGCAGGGGCACAGACAGCAAAACAAATGTAAAAACCCTTCCCTGCACTACCCAAAGCTAAAAACAAAAAAAAACAACCTTTTGTGTTGGAGTTGCATTTAAGAAATACACCTGTTCCAACTTGCATACAAATTCAACTCAAGAACAAACCTACAGTCCCTATCCCATTCATAACCCAGGGACTGCCTGTATAGTTCTGGGAGAAAAGATTTAGTAGAACTTGTATTTTGTGAATTTAAATCCTTGTTTTTCTGGGTAAGGGAGTCCAGTGGGTGGGGTTATCAGTGATTGACAGCCTTCCTTGTAGGACTGACCGCTATCTCTGTATGTACAGTCACTGAACACCGCTTACCAGACTTCTTAACCCAGAATAAGCAATAACTTAATAAAATAATCTAGGTTTTGCTGAATCTTTTCCTAGATAACTACATATTAGTCTGCTTAGGTCCTCCTGCTGTACAACATATTACCAGTAGGTTAAATAGCATGTTCGATGTGACAAGTTGCCTTAAACCAATATGGCTCTTAAGATAACTCCAACAGATACCTCATAAAAGCAAGCAATGGAAGTTCCCTTTGACATCACTTTAAATTTTTGAGGGAAAGACGGGTTTACAATTAACACAGAAGGATAAGCTGTGCCAAAAATATAGGAAGCACATTTAACTGCAACAAAGATAAAAAAATAGATGTTAAGCAGGCTGAGCAAAGTATACATGAAGAGGCCGGGCAGGTAAAGGGCTTGGCATGCAATCAGTGGCACTACTTTTATCCAGTTATTGGAAAACCGACTGGCCTATGCCTTACAATAGCTGTAAACAATGTCCTAAGTAATGTGAGTACATACAACACTGAAGTTGGAAATGGCGGATGAACCAATGTATAAAATGAACACTGAAATAAACAAAAAACATATAAAAATAAAAGCAGCCTGAATACGGCACAAACTACTATGGAGATCATTCCAGGCGTATGTCGCATATGTTTTGAGCAGCTGTAATGAGAAGCTCCAAAACACTAAAACAGTCTGAGGCTTCTCCTGGATACGCGAGAGGAATCCCGAATGTTTTTTTGTTTTGTTTTTTGGTCTGGCCTCAAAGATACCGGATGATGAAATGGAAATGATTGAACGTGAAGACTTTGTTGACATAAATCCAGATTGCAGATATATTCAGTTCCAGATCATAGATGGTCACAGCGTGTGTATATGTAGCGAACAAAGCATTGTGAGGGGAGAGAAAAGTTAACACCTATCAAGAAAGAAAAAAAAAACAAAAAAAAAAAAACACGTTGATTTAAGAACTCCTCACAGCTTCAGTCCAAATTAAAAGGTGCTCCATTTTCTCTCCCCGTCCTGTTTAATCTGCTTCATTATTTTCTCCTTTCTACATGCAAGGAAGGACAGCGTTCTTTTTCCATCCATTGGGCTTAGTCGAACATCTTTGCTTGCTGATCTGTCCTTAAAATAGTCTGCAACACAGTTTGAAGTTATAAACCCGTGACATGTAATTTTTGTGCAAACGTACAAAAGTAACAACAAAAATTACAAACTGTGTGCACCGAAATTAGAAATTGAGATTTGGCTATCTGGATTTTAGCAATTAGAATTTGGTTCTTTACACTTAAATCAAGAGAGAAGTTATGCAATAGTCCTACAATAGCAAGTGGGCATAAAAGCGCCACTTTAAAATTTTGGAGGTCAAAACTATTGCACTGGAAAGGTCAAGAGACAGGGAAGCTACTTTTAGCAAGTCGAAAATGAAAGACTCCTTTAAAATAGTTAATGGACAGAAAAAACAAACAAACAAATACAAGACACATACCGTCCATACCATTATGCTGCTCGTAGCTGCGCTTGCCCAGGATTGTTGGAGAGCCATTGTTGATGACCGGAGACGATTTGGATGGAGTCAGGGCATTGTTGATGCTTGTGGAAATATTTTTGATTGACTCGGTCTTGGGAGTGCAGGGATGCGCCTCTGGTCAATAACATGATTTCTATTAGTTCAATGAGTTTTACAGAGAAGAAAAAAAATAAATAACGTAAACGGCCCAAAATGATAGAAATTACCGATGTATCTCAAAACTTGTTCCAGAGGTTTCCGGACAATCTGTTTTAACATCAGCGGCGTTTTAGAGGCTTCTGGAAGCCTTGTTGTACCTAAGAGAAGTCAATAGGACATCCATTAATTAAAAGACACATAAAGATAACCAAGATAAGAAGGAAAAGTGCTGTACTGTATATTGGCAAGGTTTATAATGACTACAGACGTTTGTGAACCTCACCCTTAAATTCTGTCACGACTTTACCAATTAACTTCAGCATTTTGAACATCGCAACACACACATCAATCCATGGAAAATAGAGAAATCACTATATAATGAACACAGGCTCCCAAAAAGAACACTACAACAGAAGAACTTACACGAAGAAAACAAAATAAATCAATAACTTCCCAATGTCCATTTAGTGTTTTCAAGATAAATATTCAGAGGCATGACTTCCACTGCACTATTATACACGCACACAGTTGAAACCAGAAGTTTCCAAACACTATATCAAAGTCCCCATCCTCATGTTTTTCTCACTATCTGACATGAAATCAGAATAAACCTTCCCGGTTTTAGGTCAATTAGGAACCAAAATTATTTGCCAAATGCCAGAATAATGAGAGAGAGATTTTTTTAAGGTATTTTTATTAGTTTCCATACACTAGGATTACTATGGTTTTAAACAATTTTGGGACAGCCCAGCTTCTGATCGGTTTATTGGCAACATCGGCGTTAGAGGCACACCTGTGGATGTATTTTAAAACACAACAGAAATAAACTGCTTCAAGAAAGAATTGTGGACTTGCACGAGTCTGGTTCATCCTTGGTTGCAATTTCCAGATACCTGAAGGTGCCTTGTTCATCTGTACAAACAAACAATTATACACATACACAAACAAGATGGTAATGTCCAGACATAATACCACTCAGGGAGGAGACGGGTTCTGTGTTTCAGAGATTAACGTGTTTTGGTCTGACATGTGCATATCAACCCAAGAACAAAAGCAAAAGATCTTGTGTAGATGCTGGCAGAAGCTGGTAAGATTGTGTCATTATCCACAGTGAAACAAGTACAGTATCAACATGGACTGAAAGGCCACTCTGCCAGGAAGAAGCCATTACTCCAAAAGAAACATTTAAAAGCCAGATTAATGTTTGCAGATGCACAGGAACAAAGACCTACATTTTTGGAGACATGTCCTGTGGTCTGACGAAACTAAAATTTAACTGTTTGGCCATAATGATCATTGTTACGTTAGGAGGAAAAAGGGAGAAGTTTGGAAGCCTAAGAACATCATCCCAACTGTGAAACATGGGGGTTATTTTGCTGCAGGAGGGACTGGTGCACTTCACCAAATAGATGTCATCATGAGGAAAGAAGATTATGTGGCAATACTGAAGCAACATCTCAAGACATCAGCCAGGAAGTTAAAGCTTGGGCGGAAATGTGTCTTCCAAATGGACAATGACGCAAAGCATACTGCCAAACTGGTTTAAGGATAACCAAGTCAATGTTTTGGAGTGACCATCACAAAGCCCTGATCTCAAGCCTATTAAAAATTTATGGGCAAAGCTGAAAAGGCAGGTTCGAGGAAGGCAACGTACAAACATGGCTCCGTTACACCAGTTCTGACGAGAGTATTGTGAGAAGCTTGTGGAAGGACATCCACAACAGTCGGCCCGAGTCATACAGTTTAAGGGCAATGCTACCAAATACTCACTCTCTCATTATTCTGGCATTTGGCAAATACAAATAATTTTGATAACCCTACTTGACCTAAAACTGGTAAGGTTTATTCTGATTTCATGTCAGATAGTGAGAAAAACATGCAATTATACAAACACACAATAAATATATATATATATATATACACATATACACACACACACATATACACACAGTCCCGCGACATCTGTCCCCTAGCTACAAACGGAGACTTATGGGGCATGCTGGCACTTGTAGTTCCATATTCCACCGCAGATCGTAGCTGTGGAATGAAAAGTTCCAGCATGCCACAGCAGAAAATTAGTTGAAACCTTCTTAACAGGGGAACAGGAAGCAAAACAAATATAAAAACCCTTCCCTACACTTCCCCAAACTAAAAAAAACAAAAAAAACCACACTTTTGTGCTGGAGTTACATTTAATAAATATACCTGTTCCGACATGAATACAAATTCAAGAACAAACCAACAGTCCCTATCCCGTTCATAACCTGGGGACTTCCTGTATACATACACACATACCCTAGAATTTGTATTTTTACTTATTGTTGAATTTCTCGGTCAGTGTAGCGGTATGAAGACTATGTGTGTTTATTTACACACACACAATATACATAGTGCACAAGAAGGATCCGCAATAACCTGAATACCTACACTCTGCTTTGATTGCAGCACTGTTGATAGGCATGTAGGGATGTCTTGCAGCATAGCGTGGACGGAAAATATCCCGACATAATCGCCTAGAGATTCTGGTCAACTTTGTAGTGTGTAGATAAAAAGCTTGACGTGTTTTCATGGCAAATTTTGGGCTCCCCCCGGCTCTCATAGGTAGGCCATGTGGACTCTTCCATGTAAAGAAAACAAACAAAATTATTGCAATGGAGAAAATAACGCTCTGTGGTTTTGCTGAACCATATGTAGATCCCAGTTCAGTAGGACTCCTCATGATATATAGCTAAAGGATGGCTTAACCCAGTTACTACTGCAATATCTTAAATTATCTTGGTTTTATTTCTTTGTTTTGGGTGTTGACATTTGTAAAAGGAACAATGTGTAGTGTGACCCAGCAGGTATACTCTTCAGATCTTAGGAAGAAGTAGAAGAAAGGTGGAGGAAAATTAACAAAAGTAAAAGACCGATGAATGAGCAAAAAAGCAGCAAAGCTCAGTGTTTAGCATCGTTGCCTTGCCAAACTAGGGTTCTGGATATGAATCTGACCATGGACAACATCTTCAGAGTTAGTATATTTCACGGTTTAGGGCAGGCCTGTACAGCATGAGGCCCGCCAAAGCATTTCTTGTGGGCCATTGTCACCCCACCCTAAAAACAGGCAGTACTACCCAGTTTGGGGCTGGTCTGGAGGCGTTCCTGGGCCAGTTCTCACATTCTGCAATGTTGTGCAGGTCCCTCTTAGGGGTGTTTCTTTTCTGTGTAGGCCAGAACAGACCAGACCTACTGATAAGTTAATTGGCTTCTCATAAAAATGACTCACGTAAGTAGGTGTGCCCGAGATACAAAAATTAGATTGTAAGCCCAATAAGCAGCCCACGATTTCAAAAGGCTTGTGGGAAGAGCGTTGAACTCGCCAGCAGTAGCTATTGGATGGAATGATCCTCAATTGAGCTTTGCAAAGTGAAAGGGATTCAAGCCAAACCAGTTTAGCTTATCTGCAAACAGCTGTTTCGGGGTATTGCCTCTCATCAGTGCAGCACAGAAATGCAGATAGGCATCGAGTGTGGCTCAGAACCGATTCGGAACACTCGCCTCTCACCTAGCCAGTCAGTAAGTTCTACTCTGCACTGATGATGTGCAACACCCAAAACAACTGTCTGCAGATGAGCTAAACTGGCTTGGCTTGAATACTTTTCACATTGTAAGGCTCAGCGAGTCACATGACTTGAGAACTGTTCCATCCAATAGATGGCGCTGGAGAGTTCAACTCTCTTCCCATAAGCCTTTTAAAATATTCCAATACCCAGTGAGGCGTAAAGGGCGATAAATCCCCCATATATCTACACCGTGCTTCTTCCTAGTGAGATACATTACCTAGTCTGAGAAAAAGCACTATATAAACAACATAAATAATAACTAATCACACTGCACTATGTTTGTGGTCTGTCACTTGGGAGATGACTAGATCTATAGAGCATGCAAGACACAAAAGTGTTGCAGATTTCTTCAATGAACATTTGCAAAGTTGCTTCAATTTTCATTTTAAAGGGGTTTTGCCACAAAGTAAAATTTACGTAGGAATCTTGCAAATGAAATAAACATTTTCACTATTCATTATTATTAAAAATTCTGCAGCGTTTTTGTTTTAGCTGCTCCTTTAGTGATAGATTGTTTACAGCTCGTCTCCAAGGGATACGACCAGGGCTGAGAGCTCCTCAGTCCTGGTCGCACATGCTCAGACATCACCTCTCCTCTCAGGCAGCTACTGAGTGTTCAAACCCCAGGTGCTGTCATTCTACTCCCGTCCTCTGTATTCCTTAGTAATTAGTCAAACAGTGCAAATAAATAAAAAGAAACCTCAATGAGGTCTGTGCATTGATAAAGAGAAAAAAAAACCCACAGGTTTGGTTCCTGCAGGAAAATGAACCTAGGACCTTTGTGCTGTGAAGCAAAAACTTTACCTCTCCGCTACTCACAAACAGATCTTTCTTTGACTACAGAGAGGAAAGGGCTGGTGATGTCATCCTGCTGGGTCACATGATATTCAGTTCAAGCAAATCACATGCGTCCCCTTCTGAGCACACAGAGCTGAAGAGCTGGATGCAGGAGGTATGAAATGAGATCGTGGCAAAACCCCTTTAAATGAACTGGTGCAAAAGAAAAAAAAGTTGTGAATGTGTGCATAGCCTGCGAGAAAACAATGGCTGCACTTTCTGCTTGCAAGCACTGCAGATGCAACGTTTTCCTGCCTACCTTCTCACAGTGTGAGGTTCCAGTATATGACAGGGAAAAAGAACACTGAAGGTACTGTCCCTGCCAAAGGTACCTTCAAGGTCGGATATGTATTACCTTGTCCAATACACAGGATAGAAGAAACGCTAAAATATATCCATTATGCGGGATCGGCAATAAAAATATGTTGTAATGTAAACCGGGCCAAATATGGTAACACACAGGCCTGGACTCATGGAACAGGGATGTAATATTGCCGCTATATAAAGCATTGGTGTGGCCTCATCTGGCATATGCAGTTCAGACCTGGGCTTTAATTTATAGAAAGGAAGTAATGGAGTTGGAGAGAGCGCAAAGATGAGCAACCAAACTAATAAGGGGAATAGAGCATTTTAGTTATGAGGAAAGGTTAAATGAATTTAAAAAAAAAACAAAAAACACTTTAGTTTTGAGAAAAGACAGTTCCGGGGAGACACGATTAATTTATATGTGTAAAAACGTCCCCTCCAGAAAGTATGGGAAAAAGCTATTTCATGCAAACCACCTCAACTTACAAGAGGACATTCCCTTAATCTGGAGAAAAACAGGATTCAATCTCCAGAGGAGAAAAGTCATTTTCCCCATGAGAACTGTGAATCTATGGAATAGGTGCCTGAGGAGCTGGTCACAGCAGGAACAGGTGAGGCTTTCAAGTAAGGCTTAGATAACTACCTAAAACTAAGAAAGGGGAACATCTCTCCTTGAGGAGAGCACCAGTTAAGGTGTGTAGAGTTAAGTTTGCCTTTTTGCACTCTACTAAGCATCTGCACATCACAAGGCATTATGGGAAAGGAACTGGGAAGCTCATGCGCCCTCTATTGGATGTAACAAATCCTCCAAGATTTGGTGAATCAGAAGCAAATTGAGGATATGTTACATCCAATAGAGGGCGCATGAGCTTCCCAGCTCCTTTCCCCTAATGCCTTGTGATACCTAAAACTAAAAAATATTAATACGTATGTAGATTTATAAAATTCTCGATCCAGTCTGATGGCAATTTTGAGATCAGCAATTAAATAATAATTTAGGGGACTTCCGGGGGCGGGGCGTTCAACACGGCCGCATCTTAGTGCAGCTCCTGTCTGACTCCTCTTAAAGTTGGCTTAATCTCGGCCATCCTGCTTCCTCAAGTTGCCTACAAAGATCTGCAGGCTCCTAAAGAGGTGCTGAGTGAGGGAGCGTGAAATTTCGGATCCCCGGGGTCCCAGAGCAGTAGCGACTGCTGAGACCATAGGCCTCTTCCTAGGCCGCAGCACGCGGGAAGCGACAGACCCCAGGCTCTGCGACATCGGACCGAGCGGCTAAGAGGGTGAGAAACTCCCTACCTTGCAGCGTAAAACGACCGGGGTGCTGCCGGCGAAGAATTGGCCAAACACGCCATAAGGGAAAAGCCCGCGAACTTTCCAGCCGGAGGCAGTCTAACGGGCGCCATCTTGGCCTGGTAATCCTGAACACGCAGTGGCGGAGGAGGCGCCGAGCGCCCACGGATTAGAAGCGTGTAAGTGAGCACCGCGGAGGCCGGAGGACCCCGCGGGAACCCCTGCAGGTGTCAGACGCAGCCCTAGCGCTAAACGGGACTCGACGCATTGCGGCCCTCGCATACCACAGCTACGTCGGCTGCGAGCAGAGGCAGAGGGACCGCAGCTGAGTCACACTGCCCGGGAAAATACGTCGCAGCTACACCGGTGCCGACGCGGGTGATGACTGGCAACCTGACTTGGGCATACCTGCCGGCGACGAGCATAGGGAGCGGACGAGAGAGGACGGAAGACAGCTGATCCACTTCACGAGGGCCGCACCGCTCAGCATTCGGCAAGCTCCGGTCGACAAGCTGGACACCAGAGAGCCGGCGCCTAAACTCCGGACCCAGCACCTCAGATGCGGTGAGTGATAACTAGGGAGAACTGATACTGGACACCCCAGAGGACACACCGGGAGACTCCCTCTGAGCCCAATCTGGTACTCAGCCAGCCAGAGACAGGGAAGAGTGATTGCCGGGTCACCGCTGACCCACACGGCGCTGCCAGACCTACTCCCCCAGTGAGTGCCCCATTGTGTCGCAACGGCCCGACGGTCCAGTTGTGTGGGCCAGAGACTTTGGACTACTCCTATAGCCTCCGGTGACAGATAGACTGTATACTTGGAGGATAAGAAGGGCCCTGCCACAGGTAATTACCCTTGCTGCCGAGCCACCCCGAGTAAAGCAGAACTTGAGCATACTGTGCCCAGATAAGAGAGGAGGCTGACCCCATCTGCTCCTTGCGAGACTCTAGGGTTTACGGCTCACGGGATCCCTTTCTATCGGGCAGACGGAGAAGCTGGTATCCGGACTTTCGGGACTTCACAGTAATTTATTCCGCCACTATATACTAGTGGAGGTTAATAGGTTAAAGCCAGCCGGAACTTTCAGGTCTTCATATTAACCCTCACTATGTCGGAACTGGTGAAATGTGACACTCGTTGAACTTGAGGGTACACACTTAGAGAACTCTTGGTACTGCAGGGGAAGGAGAGAGGTCTTAAGGTAGCCCGGAGGCGGGTGGTTGTGCTCCGCCGGCCCGTGCAGAGTTCAAATCGCATAGCTGTTCTTATATAGTGATAAGTTACACTGCTTTGCAGTATTTAGGGGTGCAAAATTATTTCTCATCACAAGAGGTCACTGTTGTATTACCTGTAACTCCTAGCTAAAACACAAGGGTTTTCAAAATAGACAAACGAGAAACTACTGTGCTGCTGCATGTGGGTATGACAATTGGGAACCTACTTGTATTCGAGATGTGAAAATAGGATCTAGGATTCCATAGCAACCTGACCCATCTCTCCCTCTCTTACTTAGTCAATAGGTAAGCTTTGATATAGAGACTTAGCGAGTCCTTTGTTTTCTCTATAGCTTTTGCTCAATACCACATCCTAATAGTAGGTGATTATAACGTCATAGTTACCCACTAAGGGTTATTCATATCAGGGTAATCGTCTAAAAGTCCGCTCCTCCGTAAGATTCGGTGGAATATGGACAAATTCGTATACAAGAACACACCGAACAGAATCACAAGGTCCTCAGCGCAAGGTACGCCCCCACTCCCCGACTTGCCCCAAACCAGAGCGCAGCAGCCACAACGGGCACGAACTACCACATCTAGTAACTTAAAACCATCCAAGATGGCTGCGCCACAATCAGGCGGTCACGCGAATGGCGCAGACCAAGCAGCTAACAGCTCACAAGCCGCATTTCACGACGCTGAGGATGCCCAAACACCGGCGCTCTCCTTGGCGCAGGAGGTTTCAAATCTAATTTTACCAGTCTTAGACAGAAGAATTGACCCAATACAGGCCTCAGTTAATGCGGCCCTCGCGCAGATCACAGCTAACGCGCAAAGAATCGTAGATTTGGAATCCAGAGTTGGGTCAATAGAGGAGGATGTTACTAGGGTGGAGAGTACCGCCTCCTCTAACCAGTCGTCCATTGAAACCCTGCAGGCGAAACTTGATGACTTGGAAAATAGAGAAAGGCGCAATAATCTAAGATTCATAGGAGTGCCTGAGCAGGTCCTCCCAGACCAGTTGGCCTTGTATTTAGTTAGAGACCTGGCAACAGCCCTAGAATTGGACCTCCCTAGGGACCCCCTGCTGGTAGAGAGGGTTCACAGACTGGGAAGGCGTGGAGAGCAGAGAGGGCGACCCAGACCTATTATAGCACGATTTCATAATTGGGCTATCAAAGAGCAATTCCTCCGAGCCTATAGACAAAAACGGAGGTACGGGTCCAGGGAGAGAAAATCCTGATTTTTCAGGATTTCTCCGCGCAAGTGGCTCTTAAGAGGAAGGCGTTTCATGAGGTCTGTCGGCACCTGCACGACAACAATGAGCGTTTCCAGCTGGCCTACCCTGCGAAACTCAGAGTGCAGGAAAATGGCCAACTGGTCACATATGAGTCGCCGGAGGAAGCGGCCAGACACTTCCTACCCGGAGTGGGCTAGGAAATGATGATGTGGTTCACTCTTCGGGCGTTACTACTAATGTGCTGAGTTTCACCAATTAGTTAAGAGGTCTAAACTCAGGAGAGTAACACGTTTAATACTACTGATGTATCTCATGTTATAATTAGAGGTTGCTAGGAATTCATAACTTAGGTGTAATGACAACCGTAATTGTCATGCTGTTACGAGTTCTGTGTTGCACAAGTTTGTGTTTGGGGTATTATGTGGGTGCGTACTGTCCGGACTCTCCCCTCCCCTGGGCCACTTTCCCCCGACTATGCTGGGTGGGTCTAGGTGTTCGCTGGGACACTGAGGCCCATCGATTTTTGGTTTATTTCCTTTTTAATGTACCCCCTTTCTGTGACACAGGATGAGTTCTAACGCAGGGTCAGAAAAGGAGGGGAGCCCCCATTTAGGTTTAAACATAATTTCATGGAATGTCGCGGATCTCAATTCGCCAGAGAAACGCAGAAAGGTCCTCTTCCAGTTGAAAAAGCTAAAGGCAGACGTGATGTGCCTCCAGGAGACTCACTGGAAGACAGGCAACTACGCCCCGATACGGGCACCATGGCTGGATCCTCCAGTGGTTGCCACTTATAAATCCAAATCAAGAGGTGTAGCAATATACTTCAAAAAAGGTCTTGTACAAGAGGTGGTAGACCAGCATGTTGATGTCGAAGGCCGGTTCATTTACCTCAGGGTGATGATAGCACATAGGATGTACACCATTTTTAACTTATATGCCCCAAACCAGCCGAATTACCTATTTTTTTTGCAGAGGTGGTGGGGTTTCTGCTCCAGAGGGACCGCAAAAACTTAATAATCCTAGGTGACTTCAACCTTGCACCTAATCCCAGGTGGGACAGATCAGGCCATTCTCGGGAACAGGACGCAATACATCCGTCTATACAGTTGCTGATGGACACGTTGGGGGTCTTCGACCACTGGAGGGATGCTAACCCGACTGATAGATCCTACACGTTTTATTCGGCAGCGCACGATACCTTTTCGCGTATCGATTTGGCGCTGATCTCATCATCCTTATGTTTGGAGGTGGCGGACTCGGATATCTATCCGATAATCTCAGATCACGGACCCATAGCCATTACACTAAACCAACTAGATTTTTCGAGGACCACCAGAACGTGGAAATTCCCTAGCTATCTATCTGACTCGGAGGAGTTCCGGGATGTCCTGCGTGTCCATTGGCAACAATATTTTATTGATAATAGAGTCCATGAAGATGACTCCCCGCTGCTATGGCTGACGGCTAAGGCTGTACTCAGAGGCAACATAATTAGCTATATTAGCGCTAAACGGAAAGCAGCTAATGACAAATTTAAGATCCTACAGGAACGGCTGAAAGTGGCTCAAACGGAGCATATGACTGCCGCCACCCCACAAACAAGGGAGAAGTTTAGGGAAGCAAAAGAATTACTCGAGGCATTCCTGCAAGGCCAGGCAGTGTGGCACGTCAGAGCTACGCAAATCAAATTGGGGAGGGAGGCAGAGTGCAATCTTGTCTAAAATGACTCGCGCATGGAAATCTCAACGCCCAATTACAACAATCAAATGCCCCAGCACAGGCCGCCGGCTTAAAGATTCAATAGACATAGAGAGGGCATTCGTGACATACTACGAGGAATTATACAGAGCCAGTCCCCATGATAGGATTAAGGTAACGGCATTTCTAGATGGCATTCATATGCCAGGTCTTGGGGGGGAGCAGCGAGCTAACTTGGAACGAGAGGTGTCGGTGGAGGAGGTGCACAGTGTGATAATGTCGGCTGCCAACGGGAAGATGCCAGGGCCAGATGGCTTCTCGGCCGAATTTCATAAAATCCTTAAAGCTGAAATCGCCCCACACCTCACGAGATTTAATGATATTTTCTTACGCTCCCATACGGTGGAGTCCTTCTTCGATTCCAGGACTACATTGATTCTGAAACCCAATAAGGATCCCGCTCTCCTAACGTCCTATAGGCCCATCTCCCTACTCAACCATGATTACAAGCTGTTGGCTAAAATCATTGTTAACCACTTCCAGACATTTCTTTCGGACATTGTCCATCCCAACCAGATGGGATTTGTGTCTGGGAGGCACTCTGTTCGGAATGTCAGGGTGGCGGCCGGGGTGGCCCAAGAAACATCACATTCGACGTCCATGCTCCTCAGCCTGGACGCTGAAAAAGCGTTTGACAAGGTCTCGTGGCCGTTCCTGTCCGCCACTCTGGCACGGAGGGGGTTTGGCCCAGTTTTCCTGAATTTCTTGGACAGCCTACACGAGGCATGTTCCACATCGTTGCTACTTAATGGCCGTGTGACACAAAGTGTAGACTTATTTAGAGGAGTTCGACAAGGCTGCCCCTTGTCACCCATTCTATTTGATCTTTCAATGGACCCATTACTTTATTACATATCCCAAAGCCAATTGTTCCAGGGCATCATAAAAGAGGCCACGGAAATAAAACTGACTGCCTATGCAGATGACCTCCTCCTAATGGTTAGAAATCCAAGACAGACACTACCACGCGTCCTGGGGGAAATAGAGGAAAAGGGACGACTCTCGGGATATGAAATTAATGTAGATAAAAGTGAGGGATTACTCCTGAAGGGTCCAGCCAAACCGAACTGGTCATCGTCATGTAAAATACATTGGTGCACCTCCTCAATACGCTACCTGGGGGTACTGATCACTAGGGAACCACTGCTCCTACATCAAACTAATATAGATAGGTACATGATGGCGGCGCAACAAACATTTAAGTCATGGGCGGGACTACCCCTCAATTTTATGGGGAGAGCAAACCTAATTAAGATGGTAGAGTTCCCCAGGCTTCTGTATATCTTCCAGATGCTGCCAATTTATCTACGACCCATAGATGTGGAGCAAATTAACGCCATGTACCATACTTTTATATGGAATGGAAGGAGAGCATGGATTCCGCTGCATATCCTGTGTCAACCAAAGTCTAATGGTCGTCTTGGGTTTCCCAATATAAGAAATTATAACTTGGCTGCGTTGGGAAGATACATGGCGGACCGGAGACAGAACACTGAGGTGTTTACGAGCAGCGCCCTAGACCGCTTATTTCTCCCAAACATTTCTCTCATAGATTTTCTGCATCTCCCGTTTAAGTGGATCCCGGGCGAGATCCGAAATAACATTCTACTGATGCCAATCTGGAGGGCCTGGAATAAAATTAGAATACAGAAGTGTATGAACCCAAACTGCTCCCTGCATCTATCACTAATTTCCAATCCAGGTTTTCAGGGAGGCAAGCCAAGCGCAACATTTCTTAGGCATTAAAGGCAGGGAATCAGATACTTGGAACACTGGGTAAACCAGTCGACTCGTCAACCCCTCTCATACGGCGAATTACAAATGCTATACCCAGTATCTAATGTCCCTTTCTTTAATTATTTACAAGCCAGCAGTTATTGCATAACCATCATAAAGCAATTGGGTGAAGCGGATTGGGATTTAACCTTTGACAATGTTATCCTTCCCCCCCCCCCCCCAATAGGCACGCTCATTTGTCACACATATATAGGTATGTTCTGGACACGCTGGATTATGAAACCACCTCTACGCAATTGGCAAGGTGGGCAGCGAGAGATCCAGAGCTGACAGCGCAACATATTTTGGAAGCGATCCGACTCGCCCACAAGTGCTTACCCTCCCCGCAATATATGGAAATGGACCTGAAGGTCATTCATAACGCATATCTGACCCCAGTAAAGGGATTTAAAATGGGGAAATACTCATCTAATGCCTGCTTTAAGTGTGGTGCCTCTGGAGCGGACCTCTACCACTGCCTTTGGGAATGCCCTGAAATAAGACGATACTGGGAAACGGTGGCAAGATGCATAAGGGAGTGTTTTAATGTGGATTTGGCGGCGGGGGCGACATGGGCGATATTTGGGTGCAGTCTCGACCCCGGAGCTTACACTTAGAGAGACAAGACTTTTGCATGTAATGGCTGCATCAGCCAGGAAAGCCATACTTCAGGTGTGGCTTCAGCCCACTGGCCCTACATTCAGGCAATTTCTAGAGAAATGCTTGTTTGAAATGCGGATGGACTGGATTGAGGCGGCACAACACAAAGAAAAACGAGTGAGGAAATTCTTTCAACTATGGGGGGCATTCATAGCGTATTTCCCGTCAAAAGCGAGACAAACTCTGCGTACCTGTTTCGGGATGACGCAGTGGTACCTGGAACAACAATTGCAGGGGAGGGAGCCTTTGGCAGATCAAACTGGAGGAGAGACCCGGGACACCCCATTGATGGCTAGACTCATACAGGATCACCTGGAATCAATGGTAATTAATCTATAACGGACCATAAGTATAGGGAAATCCACTATTTAAAAGAAATGAGGGACGGAATGCATCCGTGAAACTGTTACTCAAAAGGACCATGCCCTTCCCTATAGACTCCCTATCCTAAAGACCAAGGTTGGGGCTAGGGGAGGGGGGGGGGGAGGGAGGGGGGAGATCCGGACAGAGACGCTGGGGGGAAGGGGGGGGAGGAGGCTTCTTCGGCTGTTCCGGAAGCGCAAATCATCGAAACCTCTCGCTGTTGGGAATATCAGACTACCCTCTGCATTAATAAAGGTTCATTTCGACGAAGCCGAAACGAGTTGGGAGGGGGGTAAAAATCAAAATGTCTGCCGTGGGAATTGACATCCACTAAGGTGTGATATTGTGTTTTCTCAAGACATGACTAAATTTCATTATTGTTCAACACTTTGAATGTTCTAATATGATGTGAAACATTTGTATTGTTGATTCTTATGAGCAGCTTGAATAAAAAAAAGTTTAAAAAAAAAAAATAATAATAATAATTTAGGACAGATTGCTTCTTGTCTTATGGGTTCCAAAATTCTTTATCATAAGGGGAAACAAATTTTTAAAAATTCCCTATCCCCCTCCTTTCATCCTTGGTTGAACTTGATGGACATTTTTCAACTGTATTATGTAACACTATTACTAGACATAGTGAAAACTTTCAAAGAAAAACAATTTTGAAAAACCTGCTGAAGATGGGTGGTGGTTTGCTCAGAAACAATGTTTCAATTCTCCTACCTACCGTATATACTCGAGTATAAGCCGAGTTTTTCAGCCCAAAAAATGAGCTGAAAAGGTCGTCCTCGGCTTAAACTCGAGTCACTGTTGGCGCTCGGGCGCTGTGATGACCTGGGCGCCGGCTTAGACACTTCACCTGTATGCAACTCCTGTGGGCGGCGTCCGGGAGCTGCCATGGCCTGGGCATCGGCAGGGATCACTTCAGCTGTGTGCGACTCCTGGGAAAGCATACAGCGGAAAACTGTATTGTGGAGCAGAGAGCGGCCTGATGACATCACGCCGCCTGTGCCAGAAGACGGAGCGCCCGGGAGTCGGAGCAGCGGGGAGTGAGGCAAGTACTTGTATTTTTTTTTTTATTTTTTTTTAAACAAGCCCTGCCTATGAGGGGACATATACAGTCCCTAACAGAAGTTCTGTCGCTTATCCATGTTGTGGAAACCAAAGCTTATAACCTGACTTAAAATGCATCCATTGGTTTTAGAAATTACTCATATGAGAGCTGAAACCCTCCCAAATGATCAATATTTCAGCAGTGAAGCAAATTTATTTTCATTAAAAAAAACCTCAGTTAAGGAACAGAGAAAGGTCAGATTTTGGCAAGACAAAAGTGTGACCCACAGAAAGTAATGTGAAAATCAAACAAATAATTAACTTCAAATACAAAGATATGTTTCATAACATTGGTGAATGAAGTTGTGGTGCTATTAGAGCCATATTTAATATTTTGTGTGACTTCCATGAGCTTGGAGGACTGCATCCATGCGTTTCACCAATGATTCGTACAATTTATTGATGAAGACATCAGGAATAGCAAAGAGTGCAGTGTTAAATGCCTCCCAGAGATCGTCAAGATTCTTTGGTTTTGTCTTCCAAGCTTCCTCTTTTATCCTACCCCAAACACGCTCAATGATGTTCATGTCTAGTGACTGGGCTGGCCTGTCCTGGAGCACCTTGATCTTCTTTGCCTTGAGGAACTTTGATGTAGAGATGGATGTAGAGATGGAGCACCATCCTGCTGCACAATTTGACCCCTTTTATGATCGGGAATGTAAGAGAAAGCTAATACGTCTTGATATTTTAGGCTATTGATATTGCCTTCCACCTTGCAAATGTTTCGCACACCCCCATACTGAACGTAAGCCCAGACCATGATCTTTACACCACCAAACGTAACTGTTTTCTGGGTGTATCTTGGATCCATACGGGCTCCAGTAGGTCTCCTGCAATATTTGCGGCGGCTGTGGTGTAATTCAACTGAAGATTCATCTGAGAAAACCACCTTCTGCCCCTTTTCCAGCGTTCATCCATTTAGCAGGCTGTGGGCCATGGCAAATGCCACACAGTTTTTTAATTGCCTTTTGTTCAGTGCTGGCTTCTGGGCACTGATTCGACCATGGAGGCCATTTCGAGACAGAATACTACAAACTGTTCTAGTTGACACAGGTATTATGAAAAGAATTGGTAGTGCACACCTTACTAGGAGTGATATGGGCAAAGAGGGTGCAAAATGGAAAAGGTCCTTCGTCCAGTAAACTAATGAGTAATATCCACTGCACACCAATCGGATTTTTAATGCAGAAGTATTTACTGTGACACTAGAGGGAGGTCCATCTATATCATTACAAAAACACACTCAGTAAGTATTTTACATTAGGTAATAGATGTTATAGTGTAGCGACGTTTCGGCAATGAGCCTTTATCAAGCAAAACATCTAGATGGCTGAAGAGAATATTGAGAGCAATACAATGATGATGAGGCAAAGCTATAGAGCTGTAGGTATAGTAAAAGGTGAATGGCAAATAGTAAGTAAGGATAGATGTGGCTGGATCTGTATAGACAGAAGCAACCAAACTGCGGGCATAAGCGGCTTCAGGGAGTAGAAGGGTATAGGACGCGACATCCGGGGCCGAAGTACAACTGCAACTGCAACTTCGGGCCACGGACGTCGCGTCCTATACCCTTCTACTCCTGAAGCTGCTTATGCCCGCAGTTTGGTTGCTTCTGTCTATACAGATCCAGCCACATCTATCCTTACTTACTATTTGCCATTCACCTTTTACTATACCTACAGCTCTATAGCTTTGCCTCATCATCATTGTATTACTCTCAATATTCTCTTTAGCCATCTAGATGTTTTGCTTGATAAAGGCTCATTGCCGAAACGTCGCTACACTATAACATCTATTACCTAATGTAAAATACTTACTGAGTGTGTTTTTGTAATGATATAGATGGACTTCCCTCTAGTGTCACAATAAATACTTCTACATTACAAATCCGATTGGTGTGCAGTGGATATTACTCACTAGTTGACACAGGGACTTGAGGTGACCAGGCCTGTGGGAGCTGTGCTAAAGTGGAAGAGGGGCTGGCTTTTGATTTTCGAACCAACAAACGTTCCTCCTGAGCAGTTGTCTTGCGGGGTCTGTCGGACCTGAGCTCGTCAAAAACATCTCCAGTCTCTTCAAATCTTTTTCATTCTTAGTACTTGGCGCTGAGACACATTAAAGATGCCAGCCACCTCTGCAGTGGATCTGGTCTTCATCCTCTTGATAATCAAGGCTTTGGTCACAGGGTGGATTTATGGCATGTTGTCAGAGGTCAAGTTGCAGTTCAAGTGAATTTCTGGGGTGCTGGAGTTCTTTTTATATACACCCACTAATTAACTGATCAATTAGTGAGCACAGGCGAGGCTGTAAACTAGGACTGGGTGCATTATATGACAAGGCGACAAAACTTTTGTTTTGCCAAAATTCGACCTGCGTTCCTTACGTTATCAATATTTCAGCAGTGAACCAAATATATTTTCGTAAGAAACAAAATCTAATTTTGGAGGGTTTCAGCTTTCATAGGAGTCATTTCTGAAACCAATGGATGAATTTTAAGTCAGGTTATAAGCTTTGGTTTCCACAACATGGATAAACAACAGAATTTCTGTCAGGGACTGTATATGTCCCCTCCCCTCATAGGGGACATATACCTGCCTATAATAGCCTCTACCTGCCTAATAGCGGACATATACCTGCCTCTAATAGCCTATACCTGCCTATGGGGAAACATATACCTGCCTATAATAGCCTATAAATGCCTATAGGGGACATATAACTGCCTATAAATCCTATTGGGGACATATAACTGCCTATGAGGGGACATATACCTACCTATAATAGCCTATACCTGCCTATGGAGAACATATACTTTCCTATACCTGCCTACGGGGGACATTAAACTGCCTATACCTCCTTATGTAATTTTATTGGTATCCATTTTTATTTTTGAAATTTAGCAGTAGCCACTGCGTTTTTCACCCTAGTTTTATACTCGAGTCAATACGTTTTCCCAGTTTTTTGTGGCAAAAGTAGGTGCCTCGGCTTATATTCGGGTCAGCTTATACTGGAGTATATACAGTATATTCTTTGTACATTGGCCCTAGGAAACCTACCATATTATTCCGATTTGGACCTGGCCTCTCTCCATCCAACCTGGTTGGCATCTTCAATCCACCATACTTTTTCCAGTACGCCCAGCATGATGCACAAAGACGACACTGCATATTTGGAGGACCCCAGGAATACCACTGGTAAGATTGTGTAGCTATGTAGAAAACGGATTGGAAAAAAAAATGTAACAACTTAAAAAGTTAAAGGATTCTTAAATTCTTTATATTGTCTTTTTTTAAAAAAATTAACACCAGATAAGGATACATATGCTTTTCTTAGTAGTTTTTATTTTCGGATTGTGACTTTTTAATTC
The DNA here is from genome assembly GCA_025379985.1 of Phyllomedusa bahiana. Taxonomy (NCBI): domain Eukaryota; kingdom Metazoa; phylum Chordata; class Amphibia; order Anura; family Hylidae; genus Phyllomedusa; species Phyllomedusa bahiana. The sequence continues at coordinate 1,564 of JAODAL010015626.1, read as the reverse complement.
TGTTGTCTGTTTATGATTATGGGAGCAGCCATTTTGCCTGTGCTGCTTTCAACAACATATGCTTTACTGCAGTTACATGGGCATAGGAAATGGCTATGACCAAGAACGCTTAGTTCGGAACCCGTCAGCGAGGTGTGCATTTTTTCTTATAGGTCACTGCTTTTTAATTTTTACTATTAATAAATTGTCTTATTTTACTGCTGTTAAATTTTACATTGCAGTTACATAGACATAGGAGCCTGTGAACAGGAGCAGACCCATTGAGTTCTAAGGGAGAGTTTTCTAGTCATGCTCTGTGACATGGGAAGAAATCACTGTCCAGGGAGGGGTAGAGAGGGAGCGGTTACCATTTTGTATTGTGACTGGCGGATCCTTTGTTATCTATACACATGGATGTATCCTTTGTGTAATTTTACCTGCGCCGATAATGAGGAGACTGCTGAAAAACTTTTTTCTACAGAACAGGAAGTGTAAGGGTATGTTCACACAGCGTTTTGGGGCACGTACTGTATGCGCTACAATACGCCGTGTGTTTTAGAAGTTAAATGTGGCCAGTGTGGGTAAAGTTAGACTTGCCTACAGGTCCCACACCACTGACGCTCCTTGGGATCTGCCTCTCTTCAATTTTGGGTTTTCATCCCAACAAGCAGGAGAGGCTCACGCTCTATAGTAAGTGAATGGAGTGTGAGCAGGTCACAAGAAGCAGGTCACGGGAAGCTCTGAAGAAGCAGCAGGGGAAAGGTAGGCAAGTATAACTTTTTTTTTTTTTTTTTTTTTAAACCACCCTAGACCCATTTAATATGAATTTTTCTCCACTGGGCAACCTCCTTAAAGAAATCTTCTGATGTGCTGGTTAGAATTTGGCTCCTCTAGTTTACACCTGCTATGTACACTACACAGCACTGTACAATAGTGAAAGTGGGGTCTCAGAGCCCCCATCAATAAACACATCCCGGGCTTTCATGACATATCTGAAGAATTATTCACATGGAGATATACCAAAGAGGACTAGCCCATCTTGTAAAGTAATGGCGCATTGCTAAGAGAATAAAAGGATTCTTTTCAAAGAATGGGGATGTTTGCAGTCCCCTAAAAAGCCAGGTGGTCAGGAACACAGTGAAGGACATCTTTAACACCAGGTCTCATTACGTACTAGGAGAATCAGCGGTCCACCACTCGGATGGAGGAGTCCAAATTAAAATAAATACACACTTACTGTAGCAGCTCTCACAAGCTCGCCCACTCATGTTCTGGCCTTGTACCACAGTGCCATTTACCACTGCAGGTTTGATACTATTTGCACTCATCTGGTTTGGGTTAGGCTTGTTACTACAGAAGGAAAATAAAGAAAAAAAATGGTTACCAATGGGTGTTTTTATCCGGAACTTATAAAAGTGAAGTGCAATTAGGTTTTGGAGTCCCTGGTAATTTTGGGATCACACATTTTAATATGAGGAGTTAATCATAAAGGCCTTTCAGCCTGATGAAATAAAGTGGCAACAGTGCCAGTAATTACAGGGGTCAATCCCTGAAAAGTAACCTTTAATAAATTTATTTTACAAAA
>JAODAL010015625.1:0-83221 GCA_025379985.1 Phyllomedusa bahiana | reverse complement strand
TTAAAACCACCATTTTATTTCACGGACTTAAATAACTGTCCTGGCCACAGCTTGACCCCAAACCTCAGACCCCCACTTTTAAAAAAAAGTCCCGGGAAAAAAAGGGAGTCTTTCAACCACCTTTTTTATTTTTCACGGGGAACATTGACTATACCTTCCCCTGGGCCAACAGGCCCCAAACCTGCTTTGACCCCCCACATTTAAAATCCGGGGAAAAAGGATCTTTCAACCACCATTTTATTTCACTGGACATTGACATCCTGCCCCGGGGCCAAGAAATACCCCAAACCGCATGACCCCCACATTTAAAAAGTGCCGGAAAAAGACCCTTAACCCCCAAATTTTATTTTCACTGGATTTTGACTAAACCTGTCCGGGGCCCAGAAAAAATGACCCCAAACCTGCATACCCCCACATTTAAAAATCCCCGGAAAAAGGAGTCTTTAAACCCCATTTTAGTTTCACGGGACATGACTATCCCTTTCCTGGCCCAAAATGAGCCCCAAACCGAAAACCCCCACTTTAAAAAAATCCCGGGAAAAAAAGGAGTCTTTCAACCACCTTTTTATTTCCTACATTGACTTACCGTCCTGGCCACACATAGCCCCAAACCTGCATGCCCCCCCACTTTTAAAAATGCGGAAAAAGGGGATCTTTCAACCACCATTTTAGTTTCACGGGACATTACTATCCCTGCCTGGCCACGCATGACCCCCAAAACCCTGCATGACCCCCACATTTAAAAATCCCGGGAAAAAAGGGAGTTTTCAACCACCATTTTAGTTTCACTGGACATTGACAACCGTCCTGGGCCACACATGACCCGGGGCCGGATTTACAGGGGGTTCGTAAAGCCCAGGCTGGCTCCCATCTATTAACACCAGGTAAAAATGCCCTGATGACGCATCAACGAAAACGTCCGTGCTGAAGCATAGTGCGGAAGCGGAAGTGGTTAGAACTCAGCCTTCCTCTGTACACATAAATACCTGGTTAGGCGCTTGCCCCTCCTATGAGTGAGGACCAATTGATCTTCACTTGAAATACTGGTGTTTAACGCTCCGTGTAACCCAGTGCCCTTTTAGCTTGGCATTTTTTTCTCATTTTACTCAACGTGCTGGGAGGAAATGCTCTGTACTTGTTCTCTGTCTGTGCTCCATATCCATGTTCTCTGAATAACCTACATCTGGTACAAGTTTTTCCTGTACCTCCTTTTACAATTCAGAGGAATTTTTTTAACAGCTATTTAGTCATGCCAAGTTTTTATAGTTACTTAATTCTAGAAAACACATTTTTTTAAAATAGGATGGAATCCCACCATGTCTTTGTTTCTCTTTTTTTTCATTGTAATTAAATGGGTTTGTCTCAATACAGGGAAGATCTATGTTAAAGATCTTGTCAAAAACAAGTCATTTTGCATTATGTGGCCATTAACAGTGTCCCTACCCAATTCTGTTTGCTGACAGCACCATCACCATGAGCCCTCTTCACCATTTGTGCAGAACAAAAGACTGTTAGAAACACATTTTTTAGAAATAGGACCTGTAGTAATAGCTGCATGTCACAGCAAAATGCCCCAAAAATTCAAACATGACCCTTTGCTCCACTTTGGACAATTGTGAAGAACAAATGCTTTTAAAACAACAATTTTAGAATAGGACCTGAAGTATAAGCTGCATGTCACAGCCAAATGCCCCCAAAAATTCAAAGCATGACCCTTGAGCCACTTATGTCAATTGTGAAGACAAATGTCCAGTTAGAAACAACATTTTTAGAATATGACCTGTAGTAATACCTGCATGTCACAGCAAAATGCCCCCAAAAATGCAAAGCATGACCCTTGAGCCCACTTGGTCCAATAGGTGAAGAACAAATGTCAGTTAGAACACAACATTTTTTTATAATAGGATCAGTATATTGCTGCATTTTCAAAGCAGCAAGACCCAAAAAAGTTATAAAAATGACTTCTCATCAGCCACTGTTAAAAATAGTGGAGGGAGAAATGCCACTTAAGAAACCAAGTATCTATTCCAAAGGACCAAATTATAGCTGTATCTCACGAGCAACTGACCCAAAAATTATAATAATGACTTCTCATCCACAATTAGAAAATTGTGAGGGAGAAATGCCACTTAGAAGTCACATTTCATTTCCAAAGGACCAGATTATTGCTGTATTCACAGCACATGCCTCAAACCATTGACAATGCGAAAACATCTTAAGATAAGTGATTAAAAGGAATACGGTGATGTCATGAAACCTTGCTGTCTTTACAGTCTCCTCACAGCAAAACCATCAAAATAAGCTGTTGGAAAGAGAATAAAAATTGCAGAAGAAATGATCTGTTTAAAAAAAGAGTTTTTTCAAGAGGACCATTTCTTTGAAAAGGAATGTGAAGTAAGACCGACTTAATCGGTGACCTCGGCATTGGGCCACAACATCATCAGAGATCCATGCCTGATTCATCTTGAAGAAAGTCAAACGATCCACATTATCCTGTGAAAGCCGGATCGTTTGTCTGTAATGACTCCTCCAGCCTGTGGCTGAAGGTCCGCTCAGATAAGACGCTGGCTGCTGGGCAGGAACAACACCTCAATGGCGTGACGAGCCAGCACGGGGCCCATTCGACCATTTTTGGATACCCAGAAGTACCTATAGGTCCGGAACACATGGGGGGCAAAAACATCGGTGTTGAGACGCAGATAGTCCGCGCACCATGATCTTAAGCTTATCTCGTGTGTTTGATGTGTGCCCTGCATGCAATGCTTGGTGAGGTTTAAACAAAGATATGCCAGGAGTCACCCATTAGGCTTCTGCCACCTTGCTGCTGCTGCCTCGAAACATCACTCCCTACCACCCTTAAACCGCCTACTTGGCACTCTACTGCTGTCACGTCGCTGATGTATGTACCACCGTGACAATTGGGGAACGAGAAACAGACTGCAACAGATGTCCCCCATTTGATCATTCAGCAAAGGCCCCCTTTCCCCCTTGCTTTTAATTTTCTTTTTGGGGGGTGGAAGGAAAGTCCCTTGTTTTTTTGTTTTGTACCGGGACCCCAGGAGGGGCCACCCCAGAAATGTTTTTTCTTTTTTAGGGGCCTTAAAGCGAGGATCATGTTGGGGGAAAATTTGGGAGCATCCAAGCACTCAGGGGAGAAGTACCCCTTTGATTTCCCAAGCCTCTGGTCGGGGGGCACTAGCAAACTGATCTTCCTCATCATCCACCTCCTCCTCAAATCGCACCAACCTCTTTCCAAGGCATGGTACGTCGGTAACAATTCGGTGTCTAGGAAACCTCCTCCTTACCTCCTCCTCCTCCTCCTCCTCTTGCCTCCCGGCACAGTCTTCAACACTGCCCTGCTTGCCTGAATGATGCACCCTGAGAGCGATGCGCAAACCGTGCAACTAGCTCTCGGGACCCCAACCACTGCCTAAGAAGACAGAGAAAATGTGAAACTGTCCGGGCCTTGTGGATTTGTACGAGAGAAAGGCTCGTTCCACATCCTGTGTCCGCACCTCCTCCTCCTGGCGGGACCTTTGTTTCAGAGTGTCCACCATCGTTCCAGAAACTAAGTCACCACAATGCTCATTGCAGACAAGGGCATTTCCGCACTGACCAATTTGGTGGCTTCTCAAAACTGGCAAGGATGTCAGAGCTCTTTTCACCTGGCCTCCACACTCGATGGGTTCAACACCCCAGTCCGTTGGACCGCTCATGCAGGCCATGTGTCCTCTGTCGTCCTGCTAATGCATGTGCGCTACTGCACAATCCGTGAGCCATGTGGAGGCTGAAATTCCAGCTGTTTGCCAACGGTCAACAATGAGACGGTTTGACGGAGCCGAGCTGACGCTGCATAACGCAGCCAGGCGGATGAAGCAGGGCCGAACGTCGGAAGTGCGAACTCAGGACCACGAGCCTCTTCACAGGCAGTCCAGACCCGGGAAGCTCTTTAGAATTTCTGTACGACAAGGTTCATGCCTGTGCCAGGCAAGGGATTGTGCTCAGCCACCGATCTTAAGGGCGGCAAGCTAGATTTTTCGCCCTGTTATGACCGCACACTCCCACCTTGCCTGGCACAAGGTTCTTGTCACCCACCAGCCATCGTCATCGTTGCTATAGAGCCGTCCACATAGCTCCTGACCTGTGTTGGAACGGTCCCTCCAAGGCAGATTAATTTCAAACACGGCCTGGTGATCCCAGGGCACGGGGATGCACCAGAGGACCTATGGGGAAAGAGCCCAGCACCATCCCTGCCGAGTTTTGAAGAGCGTGCGCCGAGCCTGCGAAAGCCACCGTCAGCCCCTCAGAGACCATCCACCCAGCTCCTCCAGTGCCTGTCACCTGAGATATATGCGGCCTTGGCCGGTAGCTTTACTATCCATGTAGTCGGCTGGTGAGATGGACTTTTTCCGACACAAATGCAGACAACGCGCTTGAAATTTTAAGATGACACGTGGCTGGCCAGGGCAGGGACGGCTTTTCCCTGGCAAAGAAATGCCTCTCGGCATTGGTATTGGGGGCAGGCGAGGGCCATGACGTGGCGGAGACCCATCTGTGTCCACCAGTAGAAAGGCAACATATCCAAGGCCCAAAAAGCCTGGCAATGCCGACATTCGGCTTTTGGCTTTGGGAAGGTTTGGGTTAAAGTGTTATCTTTCTGTTCCCAAACCAGGAAGACAGAAGGCTGGCTGCTAACTTGGCCGCTGTACGGCGTGCAGGTCTCCAAACGGCGAAGGAGAAGGGGTAGGATGGGTCTCGTGGTGGTGCAGGTTGGTACTTCGGAAGTGGCGCGACGGTGGCGAGGCTGAAGCGTAGTGCTAACCCTGATCATGACTCTGAGAGAACATGGCAGCGGAAGAGACCGCTATGTGGTGGCGGAGGAGGGGGAGCGGAGACAGAGGGTGTAACAGTTGGTTTTGGAGCCGAGTCGGTCCCCAGGCATATTTTGGCAAGGTTCCCTCCATTTCACCTCATGCATGTCGCTGCATGTGACTAGACTTTTGGTGGTGGTTAACCACTTAAGTTCTAGCTCTACTTATGCTTAACGCAAAGGCGTGCATATGACCCATCGCCTGGTGAATCAGAGGCTTGCTCAAAGAGGCCCAGCTTGATAGTCCCCTGGACCTTTTTTGACGGCCGATAAGCGAGGAGCGGGGTTTGCGCTGACCGTTGCGGCTGAGCGGAAGTCATATCATCGGACTTCTGCGACCGCTGCCTCTCCTCCCTTTTTTGTGCGGGACCCGTATTGAACAAACACCCCCATCGTCTTCCCTCCACGTCCACTGAGGAACGCTCGCAGCAAATTCGCGGAAAACGACAGGATGTATCCGCACTGTCCTTCATCATCCATCATCATCAACACAGTGACTTGTCGTCCTGACTTTCTGCATCCAGAAGCTGGCGTGCCTACAAGCAAGGGGCACATGCAAGGCTTTGCGACCAGCCCGGGAATTTTTGCCGATTTGACCGCTTCCATCACCTTCCTCTGGTGCATCAGTAACTGGCGTAGAGCAGACTAAAATCATCCTCTTGATCTTGTTTAACATGCCTTCTGATCTGACCCCAACCGCATTTTGATCATCAAAGAGGTCTTCAGACAATTGATTAACCACAGAGTGGTGGGTACCTCGGTATGACATTTGGCTGCTTCAGGTGGAACGGATGCTGATGATGCTGAGACGACATTGTTGCCGTGACGTGCGAGGACGAGGAGGTAAGACTGCTAGAATGCAGTGTGCAATTAACCACTGAAGGACAGATGGCGACTATGTATCGTTACTTTAGATTCACAGGCCTGACCCAGCGATTACAGGCCTGACGTCCTGCAACTGACTAGTCCGCTGGCATGCGGGTTGTCGCCCACACAGGAAGAGCACCTTCTCTCGTACATCTACCATCGCATGTGCTACCCCCTCTTTGCTCGCTACCACCTCAATTTCTCTCTCATTTCCAAAATAAAAAATTTGAGAATGGTATGGAAAAGTTTGGAAATCTCTTATAAAAGACGCAAATCACAGCTATTACTCAAATCCTCTAATCAAAACAAAATTGCTGGATCAAATTTAACTCAAGGTGTCTATCAACAAAATCTGGACTGGCAAAATTCAAAAAACACATATCTGTTATTTTTGGTAATAATAAATGGTATTTTTGCACCTTTCAATCACCTGTGGTGAATATAGAAATTGCGGTTTTTAAGATTTCCGTAGATGCTGCGTTCAATGAACAGTACTGGGTGCGCAAAAGTCAAAAAAAAACACGTAACTTTAATGTTTTCCGTATAATACTCGGTATTTTTGCACCTTTCAATTCACCTGTGAATAGAGAATTGCTGTTTTAAGATTTACCGTAGATGCTGCGTCAATGAACAGTACTGGGTGCCAAAAGTCAAAAAACACGTACAGGTATGTTATGATATAAAACAACGTATTTTTTGCAACCTTTCCAATTCACACTGTGTGAATATAGAATTGCCTGTTTTAAGATATACGTAATGCTCTCTGCGTCAATGAACAGTACTTGGTGCGCAAAAGTAAAAACACGTATCTGTTATGTTTACAGTATAAACACAGGTATTTTTTGCACCTTTCAAATTCCTCCGTGGTGATATGATTGGCTGTTTTAAAGATTACGTAGATGCTGCGTCGAATGAACCGTACTGGTGCGCCAAAAGTCAAAAAACACTTACTGTTAAGATTTTGTATCATAAACTGTATTTTTTCACCTTTCAATTCAGCTGTGTGAATCAAAGAATTGCCTGTTTTTAAATTTACGTAGATGCTCGTCAATGAACAGTACTGGGTGCGCAAAATCAAAAAAACACCCGTAACTGTTATGTTTTGATATAAAAACTGTATTTTTTTGCACCTTTCAATTCAACCTGTGGTAATATAGAATTGCTGTTTTAAGATTTACTTAGATTGCTGACGACAATGAACAGTACTGGGTGCGCAAAAGTCAAAAACACTATCTGTTATGTTTTCGTAAATACAGCGGGTATTAGTTTTGCACCTTACAAATTCTCCAGTAGGTGAGATATAGAATTGCAGTTTTAAGTATTACGTAGATGCGCTACAATGAACAGTACTGGGTGCGCAAAAGTCAAAAAACACACGGTATCTGTTATGTTTTCGTATATATCACGGTAATTCTTTAGCACCTTTCAATTCACCTGTGGTGAATTAGAATTGCTGTTTAAAGATTTACCAGATGCTGCGTCAATGAACATACTGGGTGCGGCAAAAGTCCAAAAAATCACGTAACGGTTATGTTTTGATATAAAAAACTGTATTTTTGCACCTATCAATTCACCTGGTTGAATATAGAATAGCTGTTTTAAAAATGATTTACGTAGACTGCGTCAATGAACAGTACTGGGTGCGCAAATGCAAAAAACACTATCAGTTAATTTTTCCGTCATACTACCCGGTATATATTTTATTTGCCACTTTTCAATTCACCTGTGGTGAATATAGAATTGCTGTTTTAAGGATTTACGTAGATGCCAAGCGTCCATGAACAGTACTGGTGCGCAAAAGTCAAAAAACACTAACTGATATGTTTGATGATATAAAAACTGTATTTTTTCACCTTTCAAATCACCTGTGGTGAATATAGAATTGCCTGTTTTTAAGATTAACGTAGATGCTCAATGCCTGAGCCGTCAATGAACAGTACTGTGTGCGCAAAAAGTCAAAACCACGTAAACATGTTATGTTTTGAAAATAATAAACTTATTTTTGCACCTTTCATTCACCTGTGTGAATATAAGAATTGCTGTTTAAGATTTACGTAAGATGCTGCTCATGAACAGTATGGTGCCGCAAAAGTCCAAAAGAACCACGTAACTGTTAAGTTTTGGATATAATAAACTGTATTTTTTGCACCTTCAATCACCTGTAGTGAATATAGAAATTGCTGTTTTTATGATTTTACTGTAGATGCTGCGTCAATGAACCGTACTGGGGTTGCGCACACGTCACAACACACGTATCTGTTATGTTTGCGTATAATACACAGTATTCTTTAGCACTTTCAATTCACCTGTGGTGAATATAGAATTGCTGTTTTAAGATTTACGTAGATCGGCGTCAATAATCAGTACAGGGATGCGCAAAGTCAAAAAACACGTATCTGAGATGTTTTTCTTACGATACACGTAATTTTGGCAACAAAACTACCTGTGCTTTGTGCTGACTACAAGATTGCTGGATTGTAATTTAAGTGCAAGGTTGAAATATTAAACAGTCTCAGTGTATGGGGTACAATTGAACACCTATCTGAAAATGTAATACTGATAATTAAAAATGGAGTTTTGGCAGCTAACACAGAGACCTGCAGTTTACTAGAAATATTTATCCATATAAAGTTCAAGACTGCCCCAATATCCAGAAATACTTCAATACAAACTGTTAATAAAAAAGATATTCCACTACCAATATCAACACAAAAACTGGGAACTTTATTCAATGTTCTTTATAGATAGAGCTTGTCTAGTGTTCGCCCGCGGGGGCCCCCCCCCCCCCCATCCCTCCGCCGTGGACTTTACACCGGTATATGCTGCTTAAAATACGCTAGCTAACTACAATACAATGTTAAAATCTCTAAACAAACTAAATTGGAAAGGATCACAGCTAATAGCAGAGGTTTCTCTTGCAGACAAAGACTAATTTCGCTGCGCTGTGTGCCACAGCATAGCGCACGACCTTTCCCTATGAGACTCTGAGAACACGAGGCTGAAACAGGAAACGCTGTCTAATTTCAATGTAAAACGAGGTCATGTGATTTTGTTCCAGCCCATCGCAACCATAACACATCCCAGTCCATGACGTCGCACACACACATCTCACCCTGCTCCTATTCTATAATAAGATTTGCTGGCCGCCAAAATTACAAGAAGGCGCCGAAAAAAGGCGCGATCTTAAAGATGATGCTCAATTGAACCTTAATTAACGAAAGATCAGGAAGATTTTTCGATCACCATAAAACCTTGCCCGCCGATTTCACTTATTGCGATAAAATCGCTTCAACACTAGTAATGAGCAAATAGGCAAAGTGAGCCAAAATGAAGCAGAGGTACAGTTGAAACCAGAGGTTTCCATCCCTATATATATATAAAGCCCCATCTGCAGGTTTTCTCATGATCTGAAATCAGAATAAACCTTCCCCGTTTTAGGTCAATTAGGAACCAAAATTATTCTATGTGCCACATGCAGAATATTGAGAGGAGAATTTTTAAGGCATATTTTATTACTTCATACTGGTAAAAGGTCAGCAGTTTCCATACACTGGATTACTCTGCCTTTAAACAATGTGCGTACCCCCATATGAAGATGTCAGGTCTTTGGACAGCTTCTGGTTTATTGGCAAAACAACGGAGTTAATTAGAGACACAGCTGGTGGATGTATTTTACAGCACACCAGACACACACTGCTTCTGTGTGTAACATCATGGGAAAGTCTAAAGAAATCAGCTAAAATAGCAGGACTTGCACAAGTCTGGTTCATCCTTGGGTGCAATTTCCAGACACCTTCAAACCACACATCCAAACCCTTACCTCCACCTGCCGCCTCCACCTGAAAAATATTTCACAAATCCGCTCATTCCTTAACCCTGATAGCACAAAAATGCTGTCCATCGCCCTTGTCAATCTCGCCCCTATACTACTGCAACAACCTTCTCTGCAGCCTCCCGGCTAGCACCTCGTGCTCCCTTCTCGAATGTTTTAACGGGATTTGAATTTAAGTGTAAAAGATTTCCCATATTCAGAACACGAAAATGGCTTCTCTTCTTTGTGAATTCTCTCATGTTTTACCAGACTCAATTTCTCTGTAAAAGATTTCCCACATTGTGATCATGAAAAAGGCTTCTTCCTTGTGTGAATTTTTCTGTAAGAAGACTTGAGCATTTTTTAAACCTTTTTTACCCACAATGAACCACCTGAAAACTCATCCCCTTTTATTTTCGCACTGTACTTGTGTAAACCAGTATAAATTTATTGAGAAGGTTCCTCATGCTTGTCAAGAATTTTTGACAGGTAGGTACTTGTGATAACCATCAGTGGTGGGGCAGAAGAAGGTCGTGGAGCAGATGGAGGTCACCACATCTCTAGTAACCAAGCTGCATCAGCAGAAAAAGCTTTAGTTTTGAAGGGGAGCAAGAGTGCTAGACTAGCGACAGAGAGGTGTTGCCGTAGCTCATAGGTGGGACGATGACAAGGCACCCCCGACCGCTAGCATTTTTGTAGAGTCGAAGTTGAGGAGTGGGAAGATGCATCGGGTGAGAAACATAAAGGAAAAAAATACCCAGCAACCATTGCTGGAAAAACACAAGCTGTTGGTGCCAGCTTTATGCTCTTGGGAAGTTTTTGCAGGGTGTTCAGTGGGCTACTCATCCATGTATAGAGGCCTCCCTCACTATGTTGATTGAAACGATGTCAAGAAAAGTTAAGTTCGAGTCAAACTTGTTGATTTTTTTCGAACTCAGTCCAAAGTTCGAGATCGACATGGTGTTCCACAGGTCAGTTTCAGTTTCATTTTCAGCGCTCATTCTGCCACTTTTGGCAGCTATCCAATTACCTTTCTGCACTTTTGGTGGCCATCCAGTGTCAAAACTTTCATCGCTGAGGTGTAGGTGTCACGGATCGCGCCACGGCCCGTGCCTGGGACCGCGTCTTACGGGCCCTCCGGTGCCTGGGTCCGCTGTGGCTCCCTGTGCGGGCTTACAGCGGCATTGTCCAGTTTGCTCTGCACCTGCTTCTGCTCGAGCGTTACTCCACACGTGGTCCAGCGAGCACTGTTTCCGTCCTCTGTGGCCTCCCCAGCGTGTGGTGCGCACCCCATAGGGCGTGCGTCACGAACAAGCGCCAGCCTCGGACATTTATGCACTCAGTGCTCCTGCTTCCTTCCTGTGAACCTCTGACCCTTTCCTTCATAAGGAACTTCCTCCCATGGACTCAGGGTCAGTACTTGGTTTCCTCTAACCATAGAGCTAGACCTCTGCTGCTGAGCGCCGGCTGTGTTAACCCCTTGGTTATCCACTGTGTCTGTTGAAGCTCTGTCTTAACGCCCCCGCGCTGGTCCAGCTGCACCTGTCGGCAACTGCAGTCTTCCTGACGTACTGACCTCCCTATTCTCACTGCTGATCTCCGCTACTGTATAATTCTGGTATCACCCTGGGACAGTGCAATCCCTTCGTAACAGCTACAAGCATCTGTTTATCCTTCACCTTCCCTGCGACTCGGCTACCCACCCTTGCACTCACCCTCTGCGCCCCCGTTGGCCCTGAAGATCCCCTCTACCGAGGACGTTTTCTGGTTTGCGCCAGTAAACGTGACAGTACGAACCGAACCATATTAATGGATCCCGCTGGAGTGACTCTACCTGACCAATTGCTGTAATCAACCGTCATGGCAACCGCACCTGAGCAATCTTTCCAAATCTATAGACAATTACCAGCACGTCTGGATGAAGTTGTTATCTACACAGCTCCACCACCTGCTAGTGTTTCCGCCCCTGCTTCCCATTCCCCAGATCCCCAGCCTGCACCTGCCTCCTGCCTTCCTGTTACGACGGAGACCCCCTAACATGTCGCGATTCACAACCATGGTTACATACACTTCGGCGTAGGTACCTGGCACACCATTTCCATCCGATAGAGCCAAGAGCCGTTTATCATCAGCCTAGCTCTAAGGTGAAGCTCTGGCCTGGGCTCACCCTCCTGGGAAGAGGAATGCCGCTGACAGGGAACATCCAAGAATTCCTGGTCGCCTTTTCCGTAAAATATTTGAACACCTGAGCGGAATACCTCCGCGGCATCTCGTGCTCTGTTACGTTCCTGCGCAAGACGAATCTTCTGTGGCCAATAATGCCATCCCGATTGCCTACTCTGGCTTTCGGAACTCGCTAAGGAACAACGAGGCCCTTGTTGCAGCCTTCTGGGGAGGCCGCTCGCTGGGCGCATCAAGGATGAACTGCTGACGTGACCTACAAGTAACTTGGACGACCTCATTGCTCTAGCTAACGAAAATCGACATACTTTTTTTCTGAAAGAGAGCTTATAAAAAAGAGCTTTTGCCATCAGTCAACCCCCCGCCTTCTTCCGTCCTCTGCCAGCCTTCTGCTCGCGCGTGTACCTGCACCTCCAAGTCCTAACCTCACCAGGCACCTCTTTCCCACAAGAATTCCTATGGAGGTGAATCAACGCCCATCTAAGCCTGGAGGAACGCACTCGCCGCGCAGTCTGGAACTGTGTTCTATACTGTAGGCAATCCCAAGCACTACCTGAAAAACTCCCATCCGCCCTGAGCTGCGCCCCGTAAAACTCCATGCCCATGAGTTTGTGGGTGAAGTGTCTCTGAATAAAGATGGCCTTCACTCCTCGTCTGACCCACCCCGGTCACGCTCTGTTTTGGTTCCAGTACTAAAAGTTCAAATCCTGCTCTTCTGGACTCTGGCCGTCATCTGAGAATTTCATCCACCCGTCATTAAAGGAAAAATTCTGTCTGTGCTGCCACCCGTCTGGATAAACCACTGCATTTTTCCTCTATCAACGGGGAGATCCGAAAGAACCAGTGTGTTACCGTACCACCTCTGTCTCTGGCAGTTGAGGAAGGCTCTCAACCAAGAGGACATCTCGTTCGACGTTTTGCCTAATACATCTGCTTCTGTCCGGCTTTGGCCTTACCGTTGTTCAGCGTCAAAACCATCTCAAGATTGGAAAACGGGTGAAGTTCTCCAGTGGGGCAAGCCATGTCATTCTCGCTGCCTCAAGCCTGCCCATCCTGTGCAGTCCCGCCCACACGTTTCCCTGCCCGTTTATTGCTGTGCTGCCTGAAGAGGACCCTCAAGCACAAGAAGAGCTCCTGATCTGTAAAGACACCTCTGTTTCCCACCCACCTCTCCCCCTGCCTACTGATTCTGTTTCTGCCCCCCAGGTTCAAGAAGTAATCCGGGACTCTCTGGACGGCTCCTCTGAAGACAGTTCCTGGGATACTGAGGAGGAGGTGATTACCCCAGCCATTATGGGGGTACCCGGCTAGCTCGGAAGGGAGGGCTTAAGGGGGGTACTGTCACGGATCACGCCGCGGCCCATGCCTGGGACCGCGGTCGTGTACGTGCCCCGGTGTCTGGGTCCGCTGTGGCTCCCTGTGCGGGGCTTACAACGGCAGTGTCAATTTGCTCTGCACCTGCTTCTGCTCAGCGTTACTCACCGGGTCCTGCGTCCATGCGTGTCCGTCCTCTGTGGCCTCCCCAGCGTGTGTGCGCACCCCATAGGGCGCGCACGCGCCAGCCTGCGGACATTTATGCACTCAGTGCTCCTGCTTCCTTCCTGTGACCTCTGACCCTTTCCTTCATAAGGAACTTCCTCCCTGGACTCAGGGTCAGTTCGTTGGTGGTCTTCCATAGAGCTAGACCTCTGCTGCTGAGCTCCTGCTGTGTTAACCCCTTGGTTTCCACTGTGTCTGTTGAAGCTCTGTCTTAACCCCGCGCTGTCCAGTGCACCTGTCGCACTGCTGTCTCCTGACGTACTGTCCTCCAGTTTCTCACTGCTGATTCCTGCTGCTGTATAACTCTGGTATCACCCTGGGACTGTGCATCCGTCTTACAGCTACAGCATCTGTTTATCCTCCACCTGTCCTGCACTTTGGCTACCCACTGCTTGCACTCACCATCTGCGCCCGCGGTGGGCCCTGAGGATAACCTCTACCAGGAAGTTTTCTGGCTTTGCGGCCAGTAAACGTGACTGTAGGGCTCTCATTGGCTGCTAAAATCACATGACCATGTTATATATATTTCACTGTATTGTCTTGTGAACGCCATTTCTCTCTGTACTGTACAGACTGCTCTTAGTTAGATAGCATTTTCCTCTCCATAGACAGCAATAGCTAGGGAGTTTGGTATTGATGGCTGCATCTTCCCCACACCGAGAAGCTGTTATTTGGTGACATTTGCAGGCTCACATAACGCCTAACACTCATATACATAGATATATATTATACAGAGTGCTTGGATTTGCTAAATCATACTCAGTGCCCAAAAGTTCCATTTTTGCGGTACTGGGCGTGAAATCATTTTATAACACACCGTCTCCAAATCCCTCTAAATAGTGGTTGGTTGGTTGGTTGGTGAAAATTATTCTGAGTGGAGGAAAGTTCAGTTTTGGGGTGAAATACTTTTCAAATATATGGTGTGTTATTGTCATGCAGATATATATCCAGGAAATAGAGTTCTCTCTGTTGCTGAATCTTACTCAACACCAAAAAGTGTAATTTTGCCAGATTTCAAGTCCACATCATGCTGAAATATACCAGTGCATTATTGTGATCCACATATATATATATACTTTTCTCTTTTTTATTACTGTACATATATCTTGTGCCACGTGCAGAGCTATCATATTTAGCTTTTGAACATGGAGAGAACTAGAGGTGGTAAGTGAGCAAGGAGGGGCTTAGGACGTGGACATAGAGGTACGAGACAAGGTGCTCCTTCCAGTGCTCCGGATAACACACAAGCAAGCACATCGTCAGTCGCAGGATTGTCAGGCCTGTCATCTCTTGGTTGGTTTCCTGTGAGTCTCATTACTGAAGAGCGTCACCAATCTGTTCTTCAGTGGTTATCAGACCCTGCATCCAGCGGTTTTACCTCCTCTTCCTCTCAGTCACAGCCACAAATGTCATCATCATCAGTCCAACCTGAATCAAACACAGGCCGAATGTCACAACCCAATTTACAGACCACTCCAAATAATCTATATTCTGAAGAGCTCTGTGATCACACAATGCAGTTGGTGTCAGAAGGCATTTCAAAAGATCAAGAGGCCAAAGAGGATGATTTTGTCTGCTCTGACGCCTAATTGCTGATGCCCTCAGAGGAGGTGAAGGAAGCTGGTCCGTTGGTAGAAATACTGAACGGACAACAATGCCTCGCAATTCCTGTGGCTTCTAGCCTGCAGCTTGAGGATGTAAACTGTTTGGATGAGGAAGTTACCTGTGATGATGATGACATTGCGGATCCAGTACTAGGTGTTCACAGTCGAAGAGGTCCAAGACCTTTGAAGCCTGAGCCATTTATGACAAAGCCTCAGATCCGCCGACTGATGTCATATGCCAGATTTGCCTTTAACGCGTCAGTAGAGGAAAGAATGAAGAGCTGAGGCACCACGAGCATAAACAGGTACATGTATGGAAAGCATGAATTGCTGTGGAATAGTCACTTGGAGAAAAAAGGCCACATAGGTCCTGTGCTTCCAACCACCGTGACATCTTATGCTCCTCGTCTGCCATTTCCAAGACCAAGCGGTCCTCTGCTGCCGATGTGCGGGAGCAGCATGAGCAAGCACCATCCCCAGTCCCAGATACTGTCGGACGATTCCCACCACCAGCAACATAACCTACACCTTCCTCTTCCACCAGCGTGACCTGCATGCCATAAAGCAACCAGTTCAGCAGCCAGCCTTCTGTGTACCAGTTGTGTGAGAAGAAACGCTTTCACCCCAACTATCCCAAAGCCAATAGCCTGAATGTCGGCATTGACAGGCTGTTGGCCTTGGAAATGTTTCCTTTCCGCCTGGTGGACACAGATGGGTTCCACCACGTTATGGCCTTGGCATGCCGTCAATATCAGATGCCGACCAAGCATTTCTTCGCCAGAAAAGCTGTCCCTGTCCTGGCCAGACATGTTGCAGAAAAGATCTCCAGCGCGTTGGCTGCATCTGTGTCCATCTCACTACAGACACATGGACTAGTAAGCACGGTCAAGAGCGTAATTAGCACTGAAATAATAAAACTTTATGAAAAAGAAATAAAATAATAATCAAACTTTAATAGATAAATTCAAAAATCAAATATATCTACATACATACATAAGATAAATAAATGTTTGTCTAAAATTACTTTACATTTTATTTAAGAATATTATTTAAAAACCAAACACATTAATGTCCCAGTTCAGACCATTTGGAACAATAGTATTCAAATAAAAAACATCCCTTCTACTACAAGATTAGTCTAAGTCAATGATATTGTTTCCTTCTAACCTACAAAATATATTACAGGATTCTTATCCTTTCAAAAGGGAAACATCTGCTATTTCCTATCTAGGTATTAAACTTACCAAACATGCGCTTTATTGGCCAAAACTAACTTTCCCCCCCTACTAAATTCCTTCCAACATGAGCTTGATGGAGTATCCTAACCCGACAATTCCTGGCCGGGCAGAATAATTTTATTTTGCCTGAAGTTTATTTTTTTTATATATGTGTTGGAACTTCAAAGGTTTGCCTTAATAAAATATTTTTCACATTCTGTGCGATTTCTTTCAATAACATTCCAATGTTCTGTACATTTCCCACTTATGGAACACTACACCTTCTCTCCTGTGTGAATTCTCACATGCGTAACTAGACTTGATTTATGTGTAAAATATTTCCCACATTCTGAACAAGAAAAAGGATTCTCTCCTGTGTGAATTCTCTCATGTCTAACAAGATTAGGTTTATGTGTGAAACATTTCCCACATTCAGAACATGAAAACGGTTTTTCTCCTGTGTGAATTCTTTTGTGTTTAACTAGACTTGATTTATGTGTAAACACTTTCCCACATTCTGAACATGAAAAAGGCTTCTGCCCTGTATGAATTTTCATGTGTGTATTTAGATGAGCTTTATGAGTAAACCATTTGCCACATTCTGAACATGAAAAAGGCTTCTCTGCTGTGTGAATTCTCTCATGTATAACCAGACTTGATCTCTGTGTAAAAGATTTCCCACATTCTGAACAAGATAAAAGCTTCTCTCCTGTGTGAATTCTCATGTGTTTATCCAGACTTGATTTAAATTTAAACTGTTTCCCACATTCTGAACATGAAAAATGCTTCTCTCCTGTGTGAATTATCATGTGTTTATCCAGACTTGATTTAAATGTAAACTGTTTCCCACATTCTGAACATGAAAAAAGCTTCTGCCCTGTATGAATTTTCATGTGTGTATTTAGATGAGCTTTATGAGTAAACCATTTGCCACATTCTGAACATGAATAAGGCTTTTCTCCTGTGTGAATTCTCATGTGTTTATCCAGACTTGATTTAAATTTAAACTGTTTCCCACATTCTGAACATGAAAAAAGCTTTTCTCCTGTATGAATTTTCTCATGTGCAAGAAGATTTGTTTTTGTGTAAAAGATTTTTCCGGTTCTGAACATAAAAAGGGCTTCTCACCTGTGTGAATTCTCTTATGCGCAACAAGATGCGATTTCACTTTAAAAGATTTCCCACATTCTGAACATGAAAAGGGCTTCTCTCCCGTGTGTATTCTCTCATGCGCAACAAGATGTGATTTCACTCTAAAAGATTTCCCACATTCTGAACATGAATATGGCTTCTCTCCTGTGTGAATTCTCTCATGCTCAACAAAACACGATTTCACTCTAAAAGATTTCCCACATTCTGAACATGTAAAAGGCTTCTCTCCTGTGTGAATTCTCTCATGCTCAACAAAACGCGATTTCACTCTAAAAGATTTCCCACATTCTGAACATGAATACGGCTTCTCTCCCGTGTGAGTTCTCTCATGTGTAACTAGATGTGATTTCTCTGTAAAAGATTTCCCACATTCTGAACATGTAAAAGGCTTTTCCCCTGTGTGAATTCTCTCATGTATAACCAGACTTGATTTTGCTCTAAATGATTTCTCACATTCTGAACATGAAAAAGGCTTCTCTCCTGTGTGAGTTCTCTTATGTGAAACTAGAGTTGAGTTTTTTGTAAAAGATTTCCCACATTCTGAACATAAATATGGTTTTTCTTTTGTGTGAGTTCTCTCATGTGTAACAAGATTTGATTTATCTCTAAAAGATTTCCCACATTCTGGACATGTAAAAGGCTTCTCTCCTGTGTGAATTATCTTGTGTCTAACTAGACATGATTTCTCTATAAACCGTTTTCCACATTCAGAACATGAAAAAGGCTTCTCTCCTGTGTGAAGTTTCTGGTGTTTAGCAAGACCTGATTTTTCTTTATAAGATTTCCCACATTCTGAACAAGTATAAGGTGTATTTCCTGTGTGACTTCTTTTATGTCTAACAAGATTTGTTTTTTGTATGAAACATTTCCCACATTCTAAACATGAAAAAGACTTCTCTCCTGTGTGAATTATCTTGTGTTTAAGCAGACTTGACATAAGTGTAAACTGTTTTCCACATTCAGAACATGAAAAAGGCTTCTCTCCTGTGTGAATTCTCTTGTGTCTAACTAGACTTGATTTAAGTGTAAACTGTTTCCCACATTCAGAACACGAAAAAGGCTTCAATCCTGTGTGAATTCTCTCATGTCTAACCAGATGTGATTTGTTTGTAAACGGTTTCCCACAAACTGAACATGTATAAGGCTTCTCTCCTGTGTGAATTCTCTCATGTTCATCACGAACTGACTTCAGGTTAAAGGATTTTCCACATTCTGAACATAAGTATGGCTTTTCCCTGGTGTGAATTCTTCTGTGAGTAACAAGATGTGAGCATCTTGTAAACCGTTTACCACATTGACCACATGGAAACCTTTTTCCCTCTTTTTCTCCGGTACTTGTGATAACCTTCTGTGGTCGGTGAGGAGAAGGTTCTTCACGATGGGCGGGTTTATTCAACAGAACTGTACTGTGATGTCCTGGATGTACATTCAGGGTAGTGTGGTTTTCTCCTGAAGAGTTCTGCGTGATATCTTCTTCTACTTTATAATTTTTTGAGGACATGCAGTTTCTTTCAGCGATCTCACGGAATTTTTCTGTTAAAATTAAAAGTTATTTTTCAAACCACAAATGAGAAACATTTTAAACAATCCTTTTAGGCTGGGAAAACTCACGCAGTATATACTAAGTTATTATGGGCAAAGCCAGAGATGGATCCAGCAGGACCACTTATTATGACCAATTCATACAAGCAGGAATTCCCTGTGGTGTGCTGGATTGCTAGGTATATAAGGTGTGATAGGCTGTCTGCACGCATATGCTTCATTGTTGTTAGGGTGATTTATGACAGTTGCAAAAGGGTTTGATTATTGGCTTACACATTTTAGCGGCTGCTGTGGTAAATATGTATCATGAGTGGACAAGTAAGATGTGGAAACTGCAGAACTCCACCCACCATTGATGTCAGAGGTAAACGTTGCCTATGTAGGTCCGTGAGGGCAGATCGACATGCTAAATGGTGCAGTAGCACACCCCCCAGCATGACCCAGGGGGCGACCAAACGTGGGCCTCACACAACAGAAAACGATCAGGCATATGGAGCCCTGGAGCAGACGGATGTCACTGCACCTCTGCTAACCCTACTGTGAATGGGGCCCCGGAGCAGACAGATGTCAGTCACTCAGCTCTACTAACCCTACTGTGTATGGGGCCCTGGAGCAGACAGATCTCACTGCACCTCTGCTAACCCTACTGTGTATGGGGCCCCGGAGCAGACAGATCTCACTGCACCTCTGCTAACCCTACTGTGTATGGTGCCCCCGGAGCAGACAGATGTCACCGCACCTCTGGTAACCCTACTGTGTATGGGACCCTGGAGCAGACGGATGTCACTGCACCTCTGCTAACCCTACTGTGTATGGGGCCATGAAGCAGATGGGTGTCACTGCACCTCTCCTAAGCCTACTGTGTATGGTGCCCCCGGAGCAGACAGATGTCACCGCACCTCTGCTAACCCTACTGTGTATGGGACCCTGGAGCAGACGGATGTCACTGCACCTCTGATAACCCTACTGTGTATAGGGCCGCCAAGGAGCAGATGGATGTCACTGCACCTCTGATAACCCTACTGTGTATGGGGCCAAGGAGCAGTCGGATGTCACTGCAACTCTGCTAACCCTACTGTGTATGAGGCCCCGGAGCAGACGGATGTCACTCAGCTCTGCTGATCCTACTGTGTATGGGGCCCCAGAGCAGACAGATGTCACTGCACCTCTGCTAATCCTACTGTGTATGGGGCCATGGAGCAGACAGATATCACCGCACCTCTGCTAACCACTACTGTGTATGGGGCCCTTGAGCAGAGGGATGTCACTGCACCTCTGCTAACCCTACTGTGTATGGGGCCAAGGAGCAGACGGCTGTCACTGCACCTCTGCTTACACTTCTGTGTATGTGCCCCGGAGCAGACGGATGTCACTGCACCTCTGCTAACCCTACTGTGTATGGGGCCCCGGAGCAGATGGAGCAGACGGATGTCACTGCACCTCTGCTAATCCTACTGTGTATGGTGCCCCCGGAGCAGACAGATATCACCGCACCTCTGCTAACACTACTGTGTATGGGACCCTTGAGCAGACGGATGTCACTGCACCTCTGCTAACCCTACTGTGTATGGGGCCAAGGAGCAGACGGATGTCACTGCACCTCTGCTAACCCTACTGTGTATGGGGCCCCGGAGCAGACAGATGTCACTGCACCTCTGCTAACCCTACTGTGTATGGGGCCCCGGAGCAGACAGATGTCACTGCACCTCTGCTAACCCTACTGTGTTTGGGGGCCTGGAGATGACGGATGTCACTGCACCTCTGCTAACCCTACTGTGTTTGGGGGCCTGGAGAGGACGGATTTCACTGCACCTCTGCTAACCCTACTGTGTATGGCAGTGATTTTCAACCAGTGTGCCGCGGCACACTAGTGTGCCGCGACACATGGTCGGGTGTGCCGCGGGGAAAGTTCCCCAAACTATGGTGCGCCCTGTGTTTTGTTCAGGGCCGTTCCTAGGGGCGGGCAGGGCGTGCGGTCGCTCGGGGCGCCGAGGCTCCGCTCACCCGAGTGGGGCGCCGCGGCCGCCCTGCCCGCCCGGAGGAGCGCCCCTGACTCTGCGCGACTGTTTTATACCAGCCGCGCAGAGCCAGCAGCTGCAGGGAGGAGGCGGGACGGATCGTTCCTGTCCTGACTCCTCCCCTGTATCAGCGTCACAGGGGGCGCACAGCTCTCACCGCGCCCCCTGTGACGCTGGGTCTCCTCGCTGGCAGCTCTGCCGCCGATGAGACCCCTGGGAGCTGCGTGCAGCGTAAGCAGCGTGATGACGTCACGCTGCTTACACACCGCTCTGCAGCTCCCACTGCTGAGCAGCTCCGGACCGGGACGCGCGGACCCAGGTGAGTAATCTTTTGTTATTTTATAATTACTTACAGGGGGCATCACTGGCTACAAGAGGGGCACACTGGCTACAATGGGGGCATCCTGGCTACAAGGGGAGCACACTGGCACAAGGGGGCACACTGGCTACAAGAGGGGCACCCTGGCTACACGGGGGGCACCCTGGCTACAAGGGGGCCACACTGGCTACAAGGGGGGCACACTGGCTACAAGGGGGGCATCACTGGCTACAAGGGGGGCATCACTGGCTGCAAAGGGGGGGATCACTGGCTGCAAAGGGGGGGATCACTGGCTGCAAAGGGGGGGCATCACTGGCTACAGGGGGGCATCACTGGCTACAATGAGGCACATTGGCTACAGGGGTGGGCATCTCTGGCTAGAATCGATATTATTAACTATATGTATAATATGTACTGTTTTAGCGTCCTTGTGTGCCAATTGGGGTGATGGTGGGCCCCGGGATTTTTGAAGTGTAACAAGTGTGCCGCGGCTCAAAAAAGGTTGAAAATCACTGGTGTATGGGGCCCCGGAGCAGACTGATGTTACTGCATCTCTACTAACCAAGCTGAATCACAGAAAAAGCTTGGGTTATCCTAACAGTATCGTTATTGGACTCTGCTAACTAGCAAAGGGTTGTTTTCTCCGAGAAGTCTTTTTTTCTGCTTCATGAAATGGATGGACATTGGCGTGTCAGGTGAGAAATATCAGAAAACAAACACCTCGCAATCATTGCTGGAAGAACACAAGTTGGTAGTGACAGCATTTTGGTCTGGGGAAGGTTTTCCAGGCATTCTCTGCGCCATTCATGGATGTGGAAGGCCGTCCCCACCTGCTTTAGGTATGAATCCAGCCTTGCATATTACAGAAATCCATACATGCTGATTGTCTCCCCTTGGGCGGATGGGATCTTCCAGCAAGAAAATGTGACATGTCACGCAGCTAGAAATGTCTGACATTGGTTGAAAGAGCAGGACCAAAACTTTAAAGTATTACCACAGACCAAAATTGAGCACATGTAGGGTCCCTGGATGCTGGTGTTGGTTCTATGGCTCCTCCAGCAACTGTGGGATGCAGTTGGCTCCAGATCCCTGTGACAACCTACCTGGACATTATGGAGTCACTCGCCGCCTGGCTCACTGCTGTCTGTGCTGCACACAACGGTCTCGCTGGAGATAATGATGGGACGTCACTGTGTGTATTTCTCATTACTTTCACTCCTTACAGTGAGAACCTGCCTGTGTGACTGCAGCCTTATAAATCCTTGTATAACGCTGTAACGTATCAGTGACACAGTCCAGGATTCTGCTCTACACTCACTCATCACTTTTATCACATAAACCTGGACTTGATAAGATTCTGAGACCACAACCTTGTCTGACAATCAGGTCTGTCCTCTTCCCACGTCGGGCCCTTCAGAAGGGGAAAGAGAAACGAGCGATGTAACCCCATGCTGTGTCTTATCTCCTCTCACCTTGTGATGTCAGCAGCCGGTGATCCTCCATCATGACCTCCTGGTACAGATCCCTGTGTCCTTCTATGTACTCCCACTCCTCCATGGAGACATAGACAGCGACATCCTGACACCTTATAGGAACCTGACAACACAAGGATCCATCATCATCATCCAGACCCATCATCCCCTGTGTTATGTATAATGTCCCAGCATTCCCCTCACCTCTCATCATCCAGACCCATCATCCCCTGTGTTATGTATAATTTCCAGCATTCCTCTCAAATCTCATCATCATCGAGACCCATCATCCCCTATGTTATGTATAAAGTTCAAACATTCCCCTCACCTCTCCTCATCATCCAGACCCATCATCCCGTGTTATGTATAATGTCCCAGCATTCCCCTCACCTCTCATCATCCAGACCCATCATCCCCTGTGTTATGTATAATGTCCCAGCATTCCCCTCACCTCTCATCATCCAGACCCATCATCCCCTGTGTTATGTATAATTCCCAGCATTCCCAGTCACCTCTCCAGTCAGCAGCTCAGTGATCCTGGTGGTCAGGTCTAGGATCTTCTGTATCAGTGAATGAGGTGGAGGCTCGGGGCTCTGGGTGCTGCTCCGTCCTCCTGACACACGGGGGGCCACACACTCACCAGACGACTTCTTCACTACTGTGTAATCCTGTGTATGGGGAGACACTGATCACTACATAGATTCTAAGAACCCCTCACCTTTCCCATCATTCACCTGTTACTGATAGAGAGAAGAGCGAGGTCATGTGAGACTCTCACCTCTCCAGTTACCAAGTAGATGATCTCCAGGGTGAGGTCTAATATCCTGGGGGCCCTGAGGTCTCCGTCCTTGTCTATCGCTGATATCAGCAGTCGGTGATCCTCCATCATGACCTCCTGGTACAGATCCCTGTGTCCTTCTATGTACTCCCACTCCTCCATGGAGACATAGACAGCGACATCCTGACACCTTATAGGAACCTGACAACACAAGGATCCATCATCAGCCAGACACTCCAGTGGTGTTATTATATCATTCCCAGCATTCCCAGTCACCTCTCCAGTCAGCAGCTCAGTGATCCTGGTGGTCAGGTCTAGGATCTTCTGTATCAGTGAATGAGGTGGAGGCTCGGGGCTCTGGGTGCTGCTCCGTCCTCCTGACACACGGGGCGCCACACACTCACCAGACGACTTCTTCACTACTGTGTAATCCTGTTTATGGGGAGACACTGATCACTACATAGATTCTAAGAACCCTCACCTTTCCCATCATTCACCTGTTACTGATAGGGAGAAGAGCGAGGTCATGTGAGACTCTCACCTCTCCAGTTAACAAATAGATGATCTCCAGGGTGAGGTCTAATATCCTGGAGGCCCTGAGGTCTCCGTCCTTGTCCATCCTTTGAGGGTCATTGATGAAAAGGGCCATTATCTTTAGCTGTGAGAGTCCTGGACCTGAGGAGCCTGAAGAAGACCAGGAGGATTTAGAGCAAGATCACACGCTATATACACCTCTATTCTGTACATATATACCTATACTATACAGCTCAGGTTGTTGGCACACGTTTATTGTTGTGTTAGTATGGCTTCCAGCCATTTCTGGGATGGCCTTTCATGGGGAGTAAGCAAAGAGTAGGGTGGGTTACTCCCAATGTTCCATGCCAGGATTTCCCTGGCCTTTATAAGTCAGCATGTAAACTGACTTTGTGTGGCTACAACCCTAGACTACCATTGAGTCTTGTGGAGACCAACGTCTGTCACACCACTGTTTTGGATGTTCAACAGTGCTAGTAGGTGCTACTATGTTAGTTAGAGCTCAGACGAGCAGGATTTTTGTTTTGTTTTGTGCATGCCTTACCTGTTTTGCCATTGAATATAATGCAGAGGATCTGTATTTGCACCTGAACTTTCTGTCTCTATGCCTGCTAAAAATTACCCACCTGCGCACCTCCGTATACCATCCCCAGAACGATGGTCTGTTGGAAAGGTTTAACAAGACCCTAAAAGGGATGTGGACAAGGATGGTAGGGACTGGAATCGCCCGTTACCCTATCTGATGTTCTCAATCTGAGAAGTCCCACAGGCATCCACGTGGTTCTCTCTATTCGAGCTGCTGTATGAGAGACATCCCAGGGGGCTCCTGAACATAGCCAGAGAGACCTGGGAACAAGAAGAAACCCCTTACAGGAGTGTCATCGAGCACATAGCCGACATGCAGGACAGGATTGCGACGGTTATGCCCATTGTAAGGGAGAACAAGCAGCAGGCCCAGGAAACACAAGCCCGGGTTTATAGCAGGACTGCAAAGGTCACAGTCTTTCAGCCAGGTAACCGGCTGCTCGTACTAGTCCCAACTGTATAAAACAAGTTTCTAGCAAAGTGGCAAGGCCCCTATGAGATCTGCGAACAGGTGAGTGAGGTCAACTATAAGGTGTTCCAGCTGGGAAAAAGGAAGCCATATCAGATTTATCATGTCAACCTCATCAAACCTTGGAAGGACCACAAAAGTCTGGCGGCTGCAAAGGAGTTCAGAGAGGTCCCAAACAAGGAGTTCACCCCTGCCGTATTTCAGAGCCCTTGTCGGAGGTCCAGAGCCAAGAAGTCAGGGAGTTCCTACAGAGGAACCGATGGGTCTTCTCCGAACTGCCAGGCCGGACAGAGGTCATTAAAAATGACAATGTCATGGAGACAGGTCAAAAGGTACGGTTAAGACCATATAGAGTACCGGAAGCTCAGAGGCAAGCCATCTCAGAAGAGGTGAAAATAAAGTTAGCCCTTCATATAGAAGTCCCAAAGTGGGTGGTCGAGCCCAATAGTGATCATTCCTAAGCTTGCGGTTCTGTAATGACTTCCACAAGTTGAATGAGATCTCAAAATTCGATGCCTACCCATTCCAAGGGTCGACGAGTTGATCGAGAGGGTGGGACCTGTGAGGTATATGACCACCTTAGGCCTCACAAAAGGGTATTGGCAGGTTCCCCTCACAGATGAAGCCTGGGAAAAAACTGCCTTTTCCACCGCAGAGGGACACTTCCAGTATGTTGACCTTCCTGTTTACATGGGGCTCCTGCGACCTTTCAGAGGTTGATGGACATCAACTTACAGCTGCATAAAGACTACGCAACCGCATATTTGGATGATGTTGTTATCTTTAGTTTGGACAGGGGTTCTCATCTTTGCACGGTGCAAGCGGTCCTAGATGCGATAGGGGCAGCCGGGCTAACGGCGAATCCAAAAAAATGTGCAATAGGTCTAGAGGAGGCTATCTACCTCGGGTACAACATCAGCCGAGGGGTCATCAAATCCCAAATAGACAAGCTCAAAGCCATTTGTAATTGGCCTCAACCCATGTCTAAAAAACAGGTTAGAGCCTTCTTAGGCATTGCAGGTTATTATAAAAGGTCTGTGCCAGACTTTGCCTCAATAGTTGCCCATCTCACAGACCTCACCAAGGGAGCAAAATCCACCATAGTGAAGTGGACTCCGGAGGCTGAACAAGCTTTTCAAAAACTCAAAGAGGTTCTATGTAAGAGACCGATACTGATCACCCATAATTTTAGGAAGGAATTCCTGGTGCAGACAGATGCCTCAGAAATGGGCTTAGGGCAGTCTTGTCTCATATGGTTAATGGGGAAGAGCACACAGTCATGTACCTTAGCCAGAAGCTGTTGGCAGCAGAAAAAAGTTGCTCGATTGTAGAGTGGGAATTTTGGCCCTGAAGTGGGCAATCGAGTCACTAAGCTATTACCTAGTGGGAAGGCAATTTCAGGTGATCACAGATCACTCCCTGTTAAAATCGATGGCCCAAAATAAAGGGAAGAATGTGAGGGTGACCCAGTGGTTCCTTGCTCTACAGGATTTGAAATTCTGTGTGGAACATCGCCCCGGGTCCCAGCAAGCCAACAGAGATGCGTTATCAAGAGTGCACAGTTTTGGGGCACAAGGTGCTCCACCCCACAGGTCTGAGCAGAGGGGGTGGGATATGTAAGGCGGCAGCAGCAGGAAGGGTATATAACGGAGTTTATTCCCCACCAGGTTCTGGGCATGCACCTTCAGAAGCTCAGATACATGCCACCAAGGTAAGGAGCCTTAGTGGAATAAAAGGCCAAATTAGATCAGGTTGTTGGCACACGTTTATTGTTTTGTTAGTATGGTTTTCAGCTATTTCCGGGATGGCCTTTCATTGGGAGTAAGCAATGAGTTGATTTACTCCCCATGTTCCACGCCAGGATTTTCCTGGCCTTTATAAGTCAGCAGGTAAGCTGACTTTGTGTGGCTATAACCATAGACTACCATTGAGTTTTGGTAAATGCTACTGTGTTAGTTAGAGCTCTGACAAGCAGGATTTTGTTTGTGTTGTGTATGCCTTGCACATGTGTTCCTATCTGTTTTCCATTGAATAAAGTACAGAGGATCTGTATTTGCACCCGAACTTTGTCTCTGTGCCTGAAGATAGGCCGTATGCCAAGATCCCGGAGCTATAAAAGCTCACAACACACACACTACTCACAGAAGTCAGTACATCCCTCACATTATTGTAAATATTATATATGTTCATGGGACAACACTGAAGATCTGATACTTTGATACAATGTAAAGTAGTCAGTGTACAGCTTGTATCACAGGGTAAATTTTGTGGGCCCTCAAAATAACTCATACAGTCATCAATGTCTAATGGCAACAAAAGTGGGGATACCCCAGGTGAATACGGATAAATTGTGCCCAATTTTCCATTTTCCCTCCAGGATGTCATGCGGTTTGTTAGTGTTACACGGTCTCAGGTGTGATTGGGGAGCAGGTGTGTTACATTTGGTGTTATCGCTCTCACACTGTCTCATACTGGTCACTGAAAGTTCAACATGGCCACTCATGGCAAAGAACTGTCTGAGAATCTAAGAAAAAGAATTGTTGCTCGACATAAAGATGGCTGAGGCTATAGGGAGATACTATACACCCAGAGACTGAGCTGCGGCGTGGTGGCCAGAACCACACAGTGGTTTAACAAAACAGGTTCCACTCAGAACAGGCCTCACATTGGTAGATCAAAGAAACTGAGTGCACATCTTTAACATCATACCCAGAGATGAGTGCTGCCATCATTGCTGCAGAGTATACAGGTGTGGGGTGTCAGCCTGTCAGTGCTCAGACCATACGCCGCACACTGCATCAAATTGGTCTGCATGACTGTCGTCCCAGTAGAAAGCTTCTACTAAACATGATGCACAAGAAAGCCTGCAAACTTTCTGAAGACAAGCAGAATAAGGACATTGCTGGAACCAAAGATAAACGTTTTTGGTTCAGATGGTTTCAAGCATGTGTGGCAGCAACCAGGTGAGGAGGACAAAGACAAGTGTGTTTGCCTACATTCAGGCATGATGGAAGGAGTGTCATGATTTGGGGTTGCATGAGTGCTACCGGCTGTGGGGAGCTACAGTTCATTGAGGGAATCTTGAATGCCAACTTGTACTGTGACATCCTGAGGCAGAGCATGATCCTCTCCCTTCAGGACCCACAGGCAGGGGCGCCATCAGAAATTTCAGGGCCCCATACAGCTGAAGCGTCTGCCCCCCCCTCCCTATTTCAACCCCGCCCGACCTCCTCACCAGTCACCCAACCCCAGACAAAAAAAAAAATATGCAATTGCGCCATTGTTTTTTGGATTTTACAGTTTATCAATATTGTGCGGGGCAGTACATATACAAGGGCCAGCAAACACCGCCACATTATCACCACGTGTCAGCACTACTATGTTACTGACCAAACCAGTATATGCAGACCCATATTAGAAATAACAATATACTAAGACCATATAATACCGCCACATATCACTACCATAACAATACTGCATAACGCCATACTATTACTGAGTATAATTAATTACAATAAGAACGATATTACTGCCAAACAGTGACCATATAGTGTTAGATACAGATGTACACAGGTGCTGCACAAACAGAGCAGTTACATTTAGTGACTCACAGGAGACGTCTTTTCTTATCAGAGTAGTTCACTTTCCCTTTTTCTTCTCCATCCGGCCCAGAAGGCCATCATGACTGCGCCTGGCTGCGACTCGTCTCTGCAGAATTTATGTCCCCTTAAGTTGGGACCCACACGGAAGAGAGGATGGGGTGAACTTAAATGGAGCCCCACACAGCAGGAGGGGAAGAACTTGAGTGGGGTTCCACACAGCTGGGGCCCGGAGGGAGGGGAGGGATGGTGGGGCAGGGGGGGGGCATCAGAGGGGCCCCAGGGGCTTCAGTGTGGCAGGGGGGGCTCCAGGGGCTTCAGTGTGGCAGGGGGGGCTCCAGGGGCTTCAGTGTGGCGGGGGGGCTTCAGTGTGGCAGGGGGGGCTCCAGGGGCTTCAGTGTGGCAGAGGGGGCTCCAGTGTGGCAGAGGGGGGTACAGTGTGGACCCCAGGGGCTTTAGTGTAGCGAGAGGGGGGGGGGGTTCAGTGTGCACCCCAGGGGCTTTAGTGTAGCGAGAGGGGGGGGGGGTTCAGTGTGGCCCCCGGGGACTTTAGTGTAGCGAGAGGGAGGGGGTTCAGTGTGGACCCTGGGGGCTTTAATGCAGCAGGAGGATGGGTTAGTGGGGGCCCCAGAGGCTTTAATGCAGCAGGGGGATGGGTTAGTGGGGGCCCCAGAGGCTTTAGTCCAGCAGGGTGGGTTAGGTGGGGCCCCAGAGGCTTTAGTCCAGCAGGGTGGGTTAGTGGGGGCCCCAGAGGCTTTAGTCCAGCAGGGTGGGTTAGTGGGGCCCCAGAGGCTTTAGTCTAGCAGGGTGGGTTAGTGGGGCCCCAGAGGCTTTAGTGCAGCGGTGGGAGGCTCAGTGGGGCCCTAGGGGCTTTGATGCTGCAATGGGAGGCTCAGTGGGGACCCCAGGGGCTT
Source organism: Phyllomedusa bahiana (assembly GCA_025379985.1). Taxonomy (NCBI): domain Eukaryota; kingdom Metazoa; phylum Chordata; class Amphibia; order Anura; family Hylidae; genus Phyllomedusa; species Phyllomedusa bahiana. Next base: position 53,750 of record JAODAL010015625.1, on the reverse strand, counting down.
TGATGCTGTGGTGGGAGGATCAGTGGGGCCCCAGTGGCTTTGATGCAGCGGTGGGAGGCTCAGTGGGGCCCCAGGGGCTTTGATGCTGCGGAGGATCAGTGGGGCCCCAGCGGCTTTGATGCAGCGGTGGGCGGCTCAGTGGGGCCCCAGGGGCTTTGATGCAGCGGTGGGCGGCTCAGTGGGGCCCCAGGGGCTTTGATGCAGCGGTGGGAGGCTCAGTGGGGCCCCAGGGGCTTTGATGCAGCGGTGGGAGGCTCAGTGGGGCCCCAGGGGCTTTGATGCTACGGTGGGAGGATCAGTTAGGCCCCAGGGGCTTTGGTGCAGTGTGTGTGTGCAAGGGGGGGGGGGGATTTGGTGGGGAGCCCACAGTATCATACAATTTGGGGGGATGGAAGCTGTGCTCCGAGTCCCTGCAGCGTCTGTCACTTACTTCTCCTGCAGTCAGTGAACGGTGTCGGCCCCTCCCGCTCTCCCTCTGCCTGTGGGCGGGACGCCTGATCATTTGAATCACCAAAGCCCCGCCCACAGGCAGAGGGAGAGAGAGCGGGAGGGGCCGACTGCTTTCACAGACTGCAGGGACTCGGAGCACGGCCGCCCCCTCCCCTCACACTCTGAGCCGCACGGGCCCTGCGGCCGGTCAGCAGTGCCGCAGGGCCCGTTCAGGCTGGCTGTTTTGTGAAACAAGAGGGCCTGCTTGCTGCGGGCCCCCTTGTTTCACCGGGCCCCATACACCTGTAGTCCCTGTACCCCCTGTATGGCGGGCCTGCCCACAGGACAGCTACCAACATGATAATGAGGGACTGGCCAAGCATGTCTCCAGACCTAAACTCTATGGAGCATCTGTGGAGCAGGGTCTCTACCATCCACCAGCTCCATGATGTTGTCATGGAGGAAAGAAGAGGATTCCAGTGGCTGCAACCTGTGAAGCTCTGTGACCTCCCTGCCCAAGAGAGTTAAGGCAGCACTGGAAAATAATGTGGGCCATACAAAATACTGACACGTTGGGCACAATTTTTCCATTGTCCTCACTTTTCTGGTCACTTAGGGGTGTACTCATTTTTTGTCGCCAGCAATTTAGACATTGATGACTGTCTCGAGTTATTTTGAAGGCACCAAATTTCCGCTGTGATACAAGTCGTACACTGACTACTTTACATTGTATCAAAGTGACAGATCCTCAGTGTTGTCCCATTAAAGACATAATATTTACAGAGCTGTGAGGGGTGTACCGACTTCTGTGAGTAAAATAAATATCCATCTGCTTCCTTGCTGAGTGGAGGGCACAATGGAGTGAGGATAACCCCCATATAGTTTCTTATTGGATCCGATACTGACTATTTCAGGTTTGGGACTGAATATTACTTCTATGGGGTCTCGGCAGCTCCGAGTTACACAAATATACTCTGCATTTGGAGCACAGTCGGTGTCCAGTTGTCCACTTTCTGGGCATATAATTACAAGGCTCAGATATGGGGACCATGTGTTTCTTTTATGGGAGCTCTAAAGAAGAACTAGACCAATCTGTACAATATCTGATCAGTAAACATAGATTGATGAAAATGTTGATTAGTCTGAACCGTCCAATATCTGGATGTGGAAGTAAGAAGGGGAACATGTTATGTACAACCATGTGTTCTAAACCCACGGATCGGAAGAACATAGGAGACCAGAAAGCTTTCACCCCACCTCCTCCAGATGTTTATAATTAAATGGGTAACATAGCAGAACAGGGTGTGGTTAGGGGAAATAGGAAGATAGATGAAGAGGTAGGAGAGGCCTCACCAGACGTCATTAGGATACAAAACCTCAGGAAAATAAATGTACATAACAATATATGATCAACTCCAACCTTATTAGACAAAGTAACCAGAGGGTGGAATATTCTGGAAAGGGATGGTACTCGTCCCCGTACCAATGCTTCCACCCTCTACCCGTTCCCGTACTGACGCCTCCACCCTCTACCCGTCGAGGGGATGACAAGAGGTTCAGTTTTAGTGAGGTTTAGTTTAAAATAGAGAGAGGACATGATGTCAGATACAGCGGACAGGCAGTCACTGGTGTTTTGTAGCAGGGCAGGAGTGAAGTCACGGGACGAGGTGTATAATTGGATATCATCAGCATAGAGAACGTACTGGAAGCCAAATCTGCTGATGATTTGGCTAATGGGGGCTGTGTAGAGTGAAAATAGGAGAGGACCTAGAACAGACCCCTGAGGAACCATAACAGCAAGAGGGAGAGGAGAGGAGAAACTAAAGGTGCGGTTAGAGAGGTAGGGTGAGAACCGAGAGTGGTGTCCTGGAGGCCAATGGCACGGAGCATGCTGTGGAGAAGATGGTGATCAACAGTGTCACATGCTGCAGAGAGATCCAGAAGAACCAACAACGAGTATTTGCCCTGAGATTTAGCTGTGAGGCGGTCGTTTGAGATTTTAGCTAGAGCAGTTTCTGTGGAGTGTAAAGTACGGAAACTGGATTGCAGAGGGTTGAGAAGGAAGTTAGCAGAGAGGTAACGGGTTATGCGAGAGTAGACCAAGCATTCCAGGAGTTTAGATATGAAGGGCAGGTTAGAGACTGGTCGGTAATTAGCAGCACAGGACAGGTCCAGAGAGGGCTTTTTAAATACAGGGGTTATGATGACATGTTTAAAAACAGATGGAAAGAACCCAGTGGAAAGAGAGAGGTTAAAGATTGCAGTAAGGTGAGAGAGGATAGCTGGAGAAATGGACAGGACAAGGTGGGAGGGAATGGGGTAATTAGAGCAGGTAGTGGAGCGAGCAGACACGAGTAGCCTGGATACTTCTTCCTCGGTCGCCGGTCAAGGAATGAGAGCAGACTAGAGGACATATGGGAGGGGATGGGGTGGGTATTATTTGGGGACTGAGATACATTTTGCGGGATATTGTCAATTTTCTCTTTGAAGTGAGTGGCCAGGTCTTCAGCACAGAGGTCAGTGACCAGGGCCTGAGCTTTAGGACTGAGGAGGAAGTGGAAAGTGTTGGCGTTTTGGGTGGTTGTGTAAGGTTGAGATGAGGGAGGTGAAATATTTTTGTTTGGTGCAGTGAAGGGCGGTGTGCTAAGTCCTGAGCATTAATGTATAGTGGAGAAAGTCTGCAGGTAGCTCTGACTTTCTCCACAGATGCTCGGCACACCTGGAGCATCGCTGCAGAAAGCGAGTCTGAGGCGTGTGCAAAGGCTGCCGGCGTCTGACTCTGGTGGTGCGGTGTGTGAGTGGTGCCAATATGTCCAGGGTGGTTGAGAGAGTTTCATTGTAACGTTTGACAGCCTGGTCAGGACAGGAGAGGGAGGAGATTGGGGGCAGTGAGGACTGTATGGTGTCTGTGAGGAGATTGGGGGCAGTGAGGACTGTATGGTGTCTGTGAGGAGATTGGGGGCAGTGAGGACTGTATGGTGTCTAAGAGTTCCTGAGTGTTAAAAGAGTGGATATTTCTGAATGGATGATGGGCAGGTGTGTCCAGAGAAGGCTGAGAATTAGTGATAATGAAGGAGATAAGGTTGTGGTTAGAGTGCATAAGAATTAGTGAGGCTAGAAATTGAGGAGGGACGACAGACAACCACGTCAAGAGTTCCCATCCTTGTGGGTGGATGAGTCTGTAAATTGCAAGAGGCCAAAGGAAGAGGTTAGTGGAAGAAACTGAAAAAGGCAGAAGTGGATAGGGAGGTCTCCAATAGGGATGTTAAAACCACCCATGATGAGAGTGGTCATTTCGGTAGAGAGGAGGGGAGCCATGCAGCAAAATGATCCAGAATCTGGCAAGGTGAGCCGTGGGTTCTATACACAACCGCAACTCTGAGAGAAAGTGGGCGAAAGAGTCTGAGGGTGTGGACCTCAAAGGAAGGGAAAGTGAGGGAGGGTGGAGGAGGAATTAACTGGTAAGTGCAGTGTGGAGAAAGTATGCCAACTCCTTTAACCTGCCTGGTCTCAGGTCTGGGAGTTTGGGTGAACTGTATGCCACCATAAGTGAGAGCAGCAAGGGAAGCAGTGTTAGCGTGCTGGAGCCATTTTTCAGTGAGAGCAGCAGGTTGAGACAGTTAGAGAGGAACAGGTCATGAATAGCAGGGAGTTTGTTACAGACAGATTGGGAGTTCCACAAAGCACATTTAAAAGGGGCAGTAAAAGACATACAACAAATAGCAAGCAGGTGAACAGGGTTTCTATGGAAGGCAGAGGAGGAGGTGGGATGAGCGGTAAAGGAGGGTGGGCCAGGATTAGGAGAGATGTCCCCTGCAGCGAGAAGACGGAGAAAGAAGAGTGACAGGAGATGGTTCAGTAATGAATATGAGTGCCGTTTGTGTGGCACCATGAAAAAGGGCGGCTTGGGGAAGCTGAAGAAGGTAAGTAATGTGTGGGATGTGTGCATGGGTGACGGAAGGAGAGAGGCGCTGATGTGGACAGAATTCTCTGGGGGCAAGACTGGTCCGTAGGATAGGGGGCAAATGGCTGCAAGATAAACTACAACAGAGAGCATGGTGAAAAAGGTGTAGTTTAAAAAGATTGGTTACTCACAAGAAAGGTGATATTTTCTGGCCCCGTCTGCCATAATTCATCACTTCAAAAAGCCGTCACTTAAACTGGAACATAAAACGCTGGCACTGACAGACCAAGGCCTGATCAGACCTTCCTTATGGCTCCAATATATAGTATGTGGATCTGGCTGATTTAATCAGTGATGCCAGGTAACAAAACTGGGTGTGGTTACAATGAGGAAATACTTTAAAGGTATATGGTGTATATCTATCACTAAACACAGAAACAGGGGGTAGTTATTGGTAATAGAGATGAGGTTCAATGCAGTTTACACACACCATAAAATATGGAGATTACATAAGGGGAGGTATCAGGAGATTAGGACAGATGTATGGGGGACAGGTTATGGATGGAGATTATATGATTGAGGAATCAGGAGATTAAGGTAGAGATGTATGGGGGACAGGTTATGGAGGGAGATTATATGAGGGGGGGATAAGGAGATTTAGGGCAGGGGTTTGTAGGGGGGGGAAGGTTATGGTGGGATTCATGGGGGGAGGTATCGGAGATTAGGGCGAGTATATGGGGGGACGGGTTTTATGGATGGAATTACACGAGGGATTTATCTGGGTTAGGGTAGAGATGTAGGGGGGGCCCAGGATATGGAGGGAGATTACATGAGGGAGGTTATGGGTGGAGATTAGGGTAGAGAGGAAATGGGGGGAAAAGGTTACGGTTTGTAGGGTAAAATTGAGGGAGGTATAGGAGATTAGGGTGAGATGTATGGGGGGGAGGGTTTAAGGTTGGAATTACATGAGGGGAGGTATAGGAGATTGGCAGAAAAAGTAGGGGGGGAGGTTATGGATGGGGTTATATGGGGGGAGGAAATCAGGGTTTTGGGGTTTAAGAGATGTATGGGGGGACAGGGTATGGAGGGAGATTACATGAGGGGGGGGGGATATAAGGAGATTGGGGGCAGAGATGAATGGGGGGACAGGTTATTTTTTTTTTTTTTAGGCGCCCTTGGTTCCAGGCGCTGTACATTCGGGTCGCATACAAAACAAAAGGTTTCCAAACGGGTACAAAGGTGCCAAATTAAAAGCAAAAACTTATTTAGAAGGGGGAGGAGGTCCTGCCCGTGGGGTTTACGTCTAAAAGGGAAAGGGGGGGAAGAGAAAAGGAAGGTGAAGGGCAGACATGCTTGGGGGTAGAGTAGTGGGCAAGGGGGGGGGTTATTTTTGGGGTTATGGGCCCCAAATCCTGAAGGAGGGGTTTTTAAAGGTTGCTTTTGGGTATTGAGAGGGGGGGAGAGTATGATGTATTGGGGCAACATTTTTCCAGAGTGTGGGTGAACCCACGTGAGAAATTTTTGGAGAGGGGTTGTGTGAGGAGCTGAAAAAGGGAGATAAGAAGACCCTGTAAGGAAAAGGAGAGGGGTGTGAAAGGAGGTATCTAGAGATTAAGGCAGAGATGTATGGAGGAGAACGATTATGGAGAGCCGTGTCGATCAAGGTTACTAAACTGAACTGGATTTGCTGAGCAATGGGAAGCCAGTGATGGGATAGCAGATGAAGAAGTCGGAAGAGAGAGGTTGGATCAGGACGGGCAGCAGAGATGAGGATGGATTGGAGGGGAGCGAGGGTGCTAGATGGGAGGCCACAGAGAAGGATGTTACAATAATCTAGGCATGAGATGACTTGAGCATGGACACGCATTTTTGTGCAAAGTTAAGGAAAGAGCAAACACGGGAGATATTTTTAAGGTAGAGGCGGCAGGCAGAGGTGAAGGTTTGGAGGTGCGGTTTGAAGGACAGACTGGAGTCAAAGGTTATGGATGGAGATTACATGAGGGAAGTTATCAGGAGAATTAGTGGTAGAAGAGATGTATGGGGGGAGGATATGGATGGAGATTACATGAGGGAGTTATCAGGGGATTAGGGTAGAGATGTTATGGCGGGGGGATGGTTATGGATGGAGATTACATGAGGGAAGTCCCCAGGAGATTAGGGTAAAGTTGTATGAGGGAAGGTTACGGATCGGAGATTACATGTGTGGGAGTATCAGGAAGGTTAGGCAGTAGATGTATGGGGCGGACAGGTTTTGTGATCGGAGATTACATGAGGGGGTATCAGATGATTAGGGTAGAGATGTATGGGGGGATCAGCGTTATGGATGGATTGGTGTTCCATGAGGGAGGTTTAAGGAGTTTAGGGCAGAGATGTATGGGGCGAGGTTATGGATGGAGGTTACAATGAGGGAAGGTAAAGTAAGATTCAGAGTAGAGATGTATGGGAGATCAACTCGCTATGGATGGAGTTTACTGAGGGGTAGGTATCATGGAGATTAGGGTGTATATGTTATGGGGGGACTGGATATAGGATGGAGATTACGATGAGGGAGGTATCAGGAGATTGGGCAGAGATGTATGGGGGGCAGGTTATGGATGGAGATTACATGAGGAGAGGTATCAGGAGATTAGGGTAGAGATATATGAGGGGGACAGGTTATGGATGGAGTTTCCAGGACGCGGAGGTAATCAGGAGATTCGGGGTGAGATGTATGGGGGGGAGGTTATGGATGGAGATTACATGAGGGAGTATCAGGAGATTAGGGTAGAGATGTATGAGGAGGAGTTTCATGGATGGAGAATTACATGGGGGGGGGGGTATCAGGATGATTAGGGTAGGATGTATGGGGGGGCAGGTTAATGGATGTGAGAGTACATGAAGGAGGTATCAGGAGATTAGGGTAGAGATGTATGGGCGGGGGACTGGTTATGGATGGGATTAACATGAGGGAGGTATAGGAGATGTAGGGTCTGAGATGTATGGGGGGAGGTTATGGATGGAGATTACATGAGGAAGGTATCAGGAGATTAGGGTAGAGATGTATGGGGGAGTCGGAGTTTTATATGTCGGTGTTGTCTCTGAATTCTCGGGGCGTCTCCAGTGGAGGGATTGTCAGAGGAGCAGCGAGGAGAGAGGTGGAGCAGCGGCGGGTGCGATGAAGGGGAGGAGAGGACTAGAGGGAGGAGCAGAGAAGAGGCTGCAGTAATCAAGGCGGGAGATGAGGAGGGGAACAAGCAATGTGCGTGTTCTTACCTGTTCTACTACAGGGGGAGGGTTATACCAGGGGTAAACGGACCTGTGGTGACATCACTACTGGTCACATGATGGAAGTGGCCAATAGATTCCTGACTCCACCTGATCACCTGACTGTGACATAGGAAGTGCGCACTGTTGTGTATAGACCCACATTGGCCATACAGCCCCACAATCATAACATCCCTCATTGCGGGGCCCCTACATAGTCAATGCCCCCAAATATACACAACAGTGCGTGGAGCCCGATCTAGTTATATTGGACCCCAATAATACACCTACAGTGCGTGGATCCTCACATAGTTCAATGGTCTCATCACATTATTACACCTCAGTGCCGGGCCCTGCATAAGTCTTGGGCCCCAATATACACCACAGTGCGGGGCCCCTACCATTAGTTCATGGGCCCAAATAAACCACATGCGGGGCTCCCTACATAGTACATAGGACCTAAATATACACCTCTGTGCTGGCTGGCCACTATCATAGTACATGGCCCACAATATATCACCACAGTGCGGGGCCCTACATTGTACATGCCCAAATAACACCACAGTGCGGGCTCCTCGCATCATTTGGTACGATGGCCCATAATATACACCACAGTGACTCGGAGCCATACATAGTTCATGGCCCCCTTATAATAACCACAGTGCGATAAGGGGCATGAGAGGTTGGGGGGGGTTAAACCTTGCCAATTACCATAGTTATGGCCCCAATATTCACCACAGTGCGGGGCCCTACATTGTTCATGGCCCAATTTACACCACAGAGCAGGGCCCTACATTGTTCATGACCCCATATATACTAACACAGTGCGGGGCCCCTACATAGTACATAGCCCCATTTTATAACCACAGTGCGGGGCCTAATAGAGTTCATGACCCCACATATAAACACAGTGCGGGGCACCTACTTTGTTCATGTCCCATTATACACCAACAGTGCGGACCCTCTACATAGTTCATTTCCACAATATACTCCACAGTGCGGACCCTACCATAGTTTCATTTCCCAATAGTACACCACAGTGCGTGAACACTACAATAGTTCATTCTCCCCATATACACCACAGTGCAGGACCCCTACATAGTTCATGGCCCCGTCAAATATACACCCTCTGTGCGAGGGCCCCTACATAGGTCATGGCCCCAATATACACGATCAGTGCGGGGCCCTACTAGTTCAAGGCCCCAATATACCACCACAGTGCGCGGCCTACATAGTATCATGGCCCCAATATACCCACCACAGTGCAGAGCCCTACATAGTTCAATGGCCACAATATACAACACGTGCGGGGCTGCTAATAGTTCATGGCCACATATCACAGCACAGTGCGGGCACCTACATATGTTCATGACCCTCAATATACTCACGCCACTAGTGCTGGGGCCCTTAACATAGTATGTCACCTCAATATACCTACCTCAAGTGCGGGCCCCAACATTAGTATATGGCCCCAATATACACCACAGTGCGGGGCCCTACATAGTTCATGGCCCCAATTATACACCACAGTGCAGGGGCTACATAGTTCATGGCCCAATATACACACAGTGCGGGAGCCTACATAGTTCATGGCCCCAAATATACACACTGTGCGGTTGCCCTACTATAGTTCTTGGGGGCGTACCAACGCATACACACAGTGCGGGGCCCTACATAGTTCATGACCCCAATATATACACCACAGTGCGGGGCCTACATAGTTCATGGCCCATTATACACCAAGTGCGGGGCCACATACATAGTTCATATCCCAATATATCCCATAGTGCGGGCCAATACTTAGGTTCATTCCCCAAATATACAACCAACAGTGCGGGGCATCTCTCCACACTTTTATTATCCCTTACATGTTCATGGCCCCAATTACACACCACAGTGCGGGGCCCTTACATAGTTCATGGCCCAATATACACAAAAAATATCTCGCTCAAGTTGTGGGGCCACCTACCATAGCTCTGGCTCTCAATATACACTACAGTGTGGGCCTTACATAGTTCATGGCCCCAATATACAACACGAGTGACAGGCCCGTACATAGTTCATGGCTTCCAATATACACCTACAGTACGGGGCCCCTAGTATGTTCATGTCCTCACATATACACCAACATGTGGTCGGGGCCCCTACGTTAGTTCAATGTCCGTTCATATATACACGCCTCTCTGTGCGGGGCCCCTACTTAGTTCATGGACATCCCAATTTACATCACAGTGTGGGGACCTACATAGTTCATGGCCCAGATACACCACAGTGCGGGCCCCTACATATGTTCATTGCTGCCAATATACACCACAGTTGTGGGGCCCCTAACACAGATCTATGGCTCCAATATCACCACTATTGCGGGGCCCTACATAGTTCAATTATACTCAATATAACACCACAGGTGCGGGGACCCCTACATTGTTCATGGCCCCAATATACCACACAGTGCGGGGCTTTCACTACATAGTTCATGGCCCATTTTATACGCCACAGTGTGGGGCCCACATAAGTTCAGGGACCCACATATTACACACACAGTGCGGGCCCCTAAATAGATTTATGGCCCACGATTATACAATCACAGTGTTGGGGCCCTACATAGTTCATGACCCAATATACACAACTGTGCGGCGCCCCTACACATTTCATGGCACCCAATATACTCCACAGCGCCGGGCATCTAATAGTTTCATGTCCCCATATTTTTAAAAAGATTACCACAGTGCGGGGCCTATCTACATAGTTCATGACCCAATTAGTGATACCACGAGTTGTGGGCCAGACATAGTTTATGACCCCATATACACTCTCGCACCACAGTGTGCGGAGCCCTACATTGTTCATGGGCCCCATTTTACACCACAGTGCGGGAGCCCTACATAGTTCTTAGCCCCAATATTAACCACTGTGAGGGGCCCTTCATAGGTCATAGGCTCGCATATACACACAGTGCAGGACCCTACATAGTTCATGCGATCTCTCAATCTCTATCCATCACAGTGTGGGGCCCCCTACATAGGGTCCATGGGCCCCAATATACACCCACAGTGGGGGCCCTACATTAGTTAATGATCCCAATTATCCCCACAGTGCGGGGCCCTACATAGTTCATGGCCCCAATATACACCACAGTGAGGGGCCCAAAATAGTTCATGGGCCCAATATATACACCACAGTGCGGGGCCCCACATAGTTCATGGCCCCAAATATACACCACAGTGCGGGACCCTACATAGTTCATGGCCCCTTGATGCACAATATATAACAATGCTCTACAGTTCGGAGCTGTCCCAATTTGTTGGGATCTTCCCGGAATCCAAAGCATAAACCCTGAGTTCCTGGGTCCATGCTGTGCAGTCACTACTTACAGGAAGTGCAAATGGGGGCTGCAGACAGTTACTGACCAGCTGTCATGAATGCTGCAGAGGAACAGGGGCGCAGGGGAAGGGTCATGAGATGCTCCCCTGATGTTCCTGGCTGCAGGAGGCTGTTCCTTCTGTCTATGGAGGCAGCAGCAGAAGAAAGTAAGTCACTCCCTCCCTCTCTGTTACCCTGGAATTTATACACCTAATGTACTATCAAGGGACATTTATATACCTACCTAGCTATGGAGGGGACCTACATATCTCCCCTAGTATGGAGGGCACTTATATACCTACCTAGCTATGGAGGGGACCTATATACCTTCCCTAGTATGGAGGGCACTTATATACCTACCTAGCTATGGAGGGCACTTATATACCTACCTAGTTATGGAGGGGACCTACATATCTCCCCTAGTATGGAGGGCACTTATATACCTTCCTAGCTATGGAAGGGAACTATATACCTTCCCTAGTATGGAGGGCACTTATATACCTACCTAGTTATGGAGGGCACTTTTACCTACCAAACAGGGGGGGGCCCCTAAAAAACCTACCTATATGGGGGCCCTTATTTTCCTACCAGCATGGGGGCCTTACACCTACCCTTTGGGAGGGCACTTATATACCTCCCTAGCAGGAGGGCACTTATATACCTCCCTAAATTGGGGGGGCCTTTAATTACCTACTAGTATGAGGAAAACTTAAATCCTCCCCCCGGGCCCCTATTGGGAGGGCCCTAATTCTACCTAGATGGGGGACACTTATATAAAACCGGAAGGAGGGAAAATTATACCTCTAGCTAGGGGGGGCCCTACTTCTCCCCTATATGGGGGGCACTTAAAAACCCTACCTAGCTAAAAGGGGCACTTATATACCTACCTAGCATGGAGGGCACTTAATACCTCCCTAGCTTAGGGAACTAAAAAACCTTCCCTAGTATGGAGGGGAACTATTACCTTCCCTGTTGGGAGGGCGTTTTTAACCTACCTAGCTAGGGAGGGATTGTAAATCAGCCAGAAAGAACCCCAGTTTTTTATTTGGTCCCCGGGCCACCCGTTGCGACGTAAGCCGGGGTTTTTTACAAAATGTTTACATTTGTGTTCACTAGTGTGAACTGGGTTTTTCCTTGCTATCCTGTTTAACCTGGCCGAGCCCGGGGCCGGGAAAAATTTTCCCACACTCCACAGGTTAAACCTCTCCCTTCTCCTGGGAAAAATTGACAGCTCTACCTTCCATCGGGTCTTCTGTTTCTTCCTCCTATTCCCTTTTTCCTTAGTTCCCGGGAAGGATTTAAGGGCCCTTCTGTCCCTCCTTTGCTGTTTATGGTCCTTTTTTTTGTTCCCTTACCTACTTATTCGTCCTCCCTGGTTACTTACTTTTTTGGGGTCCTTTTTTCCTTCTCCCCCTCGACTTGTATTTGCTTCCATAGTTCCCGACTTGGCTTGCTTGACTTTCCCCCAATTTTGTTTGTATTGTTTGTCTGCTCTTGTTTTTTTTCACACATTCAGTATAGTGCTCACCCTTTTTTGGTTTGGGGGCCCGACCTATTAAGGATCGGGCACCCCAAAAGGCGGGGGAAAAGGGGTTGGGACCATGAAGGGAACGTCAAGAAAGCCCAAGTCGGTACTATCGGGAAAGCGGTCCAATCAGAAGGCAGAAGAATAAACTATCCAAGCAGAGAAAGGGTACCCCAGGGAGGCAAGAATTTTAAAGTAGGTAAAAAAACAACAGGAAAAACCTTTTATAACCAGCAAAAGAAAGAGGAGACAGAAAGCCCTTAAATTTTCCTTCCAGGAGAATAAGACAAAGGAAATAGGAGGAAAAAACAGAAGCCCCAGATAGGAAAGGTAGAGCTGCCCCCCAAAAACCCCAGGATCGGGGAGCCGGGTTAACCCCGGAAGTGCGGGAAGATTCCTGGCCCCGTCGGAGGAATCAATAAAAGATAGCAGGGAGAAAACCCGTTCACACTATGAACCAAAATAACACTATGTCAAAAACCCGGTTACTCGAAAACGGCCTCCCCGGCGACCAAAACTCAAAGCTGGGGTTTTTTTTGGCATGATCTTTACAGGACCTATATCCCTTTCCCTAGTAAGGGAGGGCATTTTTAAATACCCCCTAGCTAGGGAGGCCCTATTATTTCCCAGTTGGAGGGGACCTACATATCTCCCAAATATGGGGGACACTTATATACCACCTAGCTATGGGGGGGACCAATATTCCCCTATTTGGGGGGCACTTAATACCTACCGCTATGGGGGGAACCTACATATCTCCCTATTTTAAAGGGCCCCCCGAGGGCACTTATTACCTCCCGCAAATGGAGGGGCCTCATATCTCCCCTATTATGGGGGGCATTTATTACCAACTAGCTTGGAGGGACCTAAACCCTTCCCCTATTGGGAGGGCACTTATATCCCTTTCCTAGCTTGGGGGGGCCCTTTATATCCTACCTTTATGGGGGGGACCTACTAACCCCAAAGTATGGAGGCCTTATACCTTTCCTAGCTATGGGGGGGACCAAATTTCTCCCTAGTAGGGGGCACTTTTTCCCCTTCCTAGCTTTGGGGGGGACCTATATACCTTCCCTATAGGAGGGCACTTATATACCTCCCCTAGCTATGGGAGGAAACTTAAAATACCTACCTAGTTATGGAGGGGGAAACCAAACAAAACCTCCCCAAAGTATGGAGGGCCTTAAATACCTTCCAAATATGGGGGGGAAACCCTAATACCTTCCCTATTTAGGGAGGGCACTTTAAAACCTACCTAGCAAGGGAGGGGCCAAACCTTTTATATACCTTTCCCCTATATGGAGGGCACTTATATCCTAACCAAAAACCAAAACCCCCCGGGTTGGGGGGAAAACCTTTTATGGGGGCCCCAGGCCCCCCCGATGGGGGGTTACAGCCGGGAAATTTCCCCTACGGGGGCCCGGGCCCCAATTGGGAAAAAAGGGGGGGGGGGCCCCCCCCACCGGCGGGTTAACCCCCCCTTTGGGCTTCAAAGTAAATGAAAGAGAGAATAAAGGCCTATGCCCCTCTACCCCACGCCCTCCCTTTTTCAGGGGGCCCACACTGTGACCCAAGGGCCGCGCCCCCCATCTTTCCCATAACATTTGATCAGTGCGCCCCCTGCCCCTCATTGTCCCGCGTTGTGGGGAATTGAAAGGACAGCAAGGGTATCAGCACGACGCCCTCCCCGCTGAGGAGCATTGCTTAAACCAAGCGAAATGTTTTATTAGACAGCACAGCAGCCTACTCTGTGTATATCTTACACACCTCTTTAGGGGCTGGAGAAAGGGGCAGTGTGAGCAGCAAGATAGAGAGCGCAGGCACGCATTACCCAGGACGTACCGGAGGAGGTCAGAGGGACTTGCATGAGGCCTCAGGACCAGGGCACAGAGAGGGAGTAAAGCATCAGTGTTTCATCACTGCAGGCTGTACCTGATAACACTGACAGGAGCCGCAGGGTTGTGTCTGCTGCTCCCACGATGTTCACAGGCTGCCAGGAGCACATGCTGCAGAGAAAGCTCTGTCTGCTTGTTAATTGAGGATTTGTTACATCCAACAGAGGGCGCTGTGGGCTTCTCAGCCCCTTTCCCATAATGCCTTGTGATATGCAGATGCTTAGTAGAGAGCGAAAAGGCAAAAACATACGATAACAAGTCGTGTCGTTCGGTGGCTCCTCCTTAAGGAGAGATCTACCTTCCGAGCTACCCGATGCCTCCCACACAGCCAGCCATATCGCTCCTGCTCTGACACCGAAGAGGGACAAAAATCCCGAAACAGGTGTTGTCTGCAGATGAGTGATACTGGCTTGCTAAAATCCTTTTTGCTTTCTCAAGAACCCAGTGGGTCAAAAGCAAATTAAGGATTTGTTCTACATCCAACAGAGGGCGCTGTGTCGTACTTCTCAGCCCCTTTCCCCATAAATCCTGTGATTATGCATATGCAATAGTTAGAGGGCGAAAAGGCAAACAACAAGTAACTCCTACAAGCCTATCGTTCGGTGCTCTCCTTAAGAGAGATCTTTCCTTTTCTGAGCTACTCGATGCGCTTTCCCACACATGCAGCCAGTATCGCTCTGCTCTTCAACCCGATGAGGTACAATAAATCCCGAAACAGTGTTGTCTGCAGAGAGCTGATACTGGCTTGGCTAAATCCTCTTTTGCTTTCTCACACAGTGGGTCAAAAGCAAAAATTAAGGATTGTTACATCCAACCAAAGGGCGCTGTGGCGTCTCAGATCCTTTTCCCAATAATCCTTGTGATATCCTTGTTACAACGTCAGAGAGCACCTGCACACTTTACGCACCATCCTCACGCACTCCATTTGCCAGTAGAGGGGCCTAATGGTGGTGGAGAAAAGAGGAAGTATAGGTGGGGGCTGGGAGAAAGGTCAAAGAATCTGGGTAAGGAGGGGAAGGGTACAAGGGAGCATGGGCCCCCCCCTGGGGTAAAGGCCAGTTACTGATTCTGCAGTTTAATGGTGCCTACATGTCCAGCAAGTTCACTTCATTATTATACTTGTTCAAACTTTTTACATCCCACTTTTCAATATTTTTAGCTCTCCACCGACACCGTCACCTCCATGTCCCCATTTTCAGGGAAGTTTTCATAAAGAAAATGGAAAAGTTTGGCAAGTTAATGTCCTTTATACATTTATATCTCGGCAAAATTTGAACTCAAAAATCAGTCCCTGGTTGATGCACAACTCCATAAAAGACAGAGCCAGACACAAACACCGCCTCGTGTAAACCATATGGAATAGAAGAAAAGATTCCGCTACATGTCCCAACGTTGCAATATAAAAAATGTTATACTTTTTATTCTTAAACAACTATTCTAATCATCACAACTCGATACACAATGTCCAATAAGAACAAGTCCAAAGTTACCCAAGCATGGTAAGGAGCACTGGCATGCGACTGGTGATCGTAGATGACTAGGACGCAGAGACAGGTTTCCGAAGCGTTCGACCTTAATATCGAAGCTAGTGCATGAATGAAGTGTCCCGTGTTTAAAATTTCTAGGAGCAATCATATTCACATGAACCACGCATCCTCATACATCGTAAGATGATAAAAAAACTCATCAGACACATAAAAAACGTACAAATAACACCAACATTGTTGTAACAAAAAAACAACTATTAGTCAACTCTAATAATGAGACAAATAAAAATTTTTTTTTATATAAATAAAATATCTAATTCAATAATATTAAGAAATATCTTGCCTGATGTTTGAGCACCTTTGGATTTCTGGTTATTTAATTCGAATCCATCGTGATTCCCTGCTATAGTGTTATTTGTTGTTCAAATCTCCCGCCCCTACGCTTAAACAGCACGCATCCGAAACCGTCAGCATCCCTAGACATCTAGATCGCACCAGTCGCATGCACACTACAGGCAGTCCCCGCGACTACAATGTTCGTCAGCTCTGACGCTCTCCTAGTATCAAACGGCGCTTTTATGGGCGTGACTTAAATCCATCTATAGAACTGTCAGAGCTCCGAGTTCTGTCCCCCCCTATTCAGGAGGCAGCTCCAATCCCGATTTTACCATTTAGAATACTGCAGTAAACGTGGATTGGCAGCATCTAAATAAATATACATGAGAAGGTAATCCAGGGTTTTCTATTTAGTTGAAAGGGATGAGGACACCGCACGAACCCACAATACAATGCATGCAAAAAATAATTAATTCCAAAATAGGTAAAATCCAAAAAACTTACAAGGCGACTGGTCAGTTGGCATAGAGGTCAGTGAACAGAAGCCATAAGGCAAAACATACGACCGCGTTTCGGGCTTAGTTTGATCTAGCGCCCTTACTTATAGTGATGGTTAACACCATACTAACCTGATCACATAAATACGACAATGTTAATAAAAATTAGGGTGAATGTGATTGGAATGGAGTGCCGGAGCATAATGGCGACATATTGAAATAGAGAAGAATAAACAGAACTTACACCTAAGACCTCGTGTCGCTGTTGGCCATGAACACAATGTCGCTGCCTCACGGAACTACCGATTACTAGTTCCGACTTGCGCATACAGTCCTGCCGGCTTAGTGCTGGCACTGGAATAGCGCATGCGCTTTTGGTCCTTTCCTCCGCTGAAAATAGCACCTATGACAAATGTGACGGGGAGTATATCCATCTGTTTTTATATTAAAAATGAAAATAACTTTTATATGCTCGTCAAATATATGGTGTACATTAATAATAGCAAAATTTGTTCTCTTTTTTATTTTTAAACCCCTCGGGGGGGTTTGGTTCAAGATAATAATCCAATGTGCCCCCCTATTTCGAAAAAATTTGTACGTGCCCCTCCTCTATGGGTTTAGTACTTTAAAACCTGGGGGAGCTGGTATCCAATTATCACCTAAATAAAAGTTTAGACAGCCCAGATTTGTTTCTGTCTCCATGATGAAATTCATTGACATGTTCCAGGATTCTCTTTTAAAATTTTTCCTCATGGTACTTCCTATGTATTAAACATTACATTAGTGACCATCCGGGTACACTAAAAACTGTGTATTCAATAGTGAAATTGGTTAAGAAAAACGATTTTTTCCTGTTTTTTTTGGGAAATCTTTACATGGGCGGAAAAAAAGGCAATGGGCATTGCCTAAGGCCACTTTTAAAAAAAACCCCTTACAATGACCCGGGTGTTTTTTTATCAAGCATTTGCCAAAAACGGGAATTTAACATATTCCCTAGGTTTTTTGCTTTTCTTGATATATTTGCACCTCCTGCCAATTTTGTATCTGGGGTTGGGTCTTCGCTAAGAACTGGGAGAATTTCAATATAATTTTTTGATAGGAAAAAATGCTTTGTGGGTCTAAAACCCAAGTGGTGTTTTTTTTCGTTCCTTCGTTTGTGATGTTTGTTCTGCAACAAACTTCCCCCATTTTTTCCTGTATTTTACTTTTTGGGCTTGATTTAACGAGTTTTTGGGGAAATCTTATCTCAATCTTTTTTGTAATTTTCCGCCTTTTATTTTTTTAGTTTTTTGTGGGCCAGGATATGGCCAAATGAGAGATGTCTCATATATATAGGTGCAGACCAAACCCCCCAGATCCTTGTAGCACCCGGCTTTTTAAACCTCCCAGGGGCCGCAAGAAAAACCCGTCCTGGAACCAGGGGGTAGCCTCACCCAACACGTTCCCACTCCGATAAGAGCCGACCCCCCGACACCAATCTAAAATATACCAGTACCAACGCTTACTGTGACAACATACATGGGGGCTCCTACCGCACCCAAAGGCCAGGACCCTTGGTGGTGTTTTTGGGGTACCGCTCTGCTCCACATAATGGCAGAAACATATGACAGACACACACGCACAGACACATAAATACATACATATATACACTCACAGGTAGGTAATTCTAATAACAGGTAGGTGTATATACATATATATATACTCTCACAGATAGGTGTATATGTATGCTCACAGGTAGGTATATATACATATTTATGGGTAGGTGTGTATATCTATATACACATATATACTCACAGGTAGTTATAAATATACATGTAGGTGTATATATATGCTCATCGGTAGAAATATATACTCACATGTAGGTATTTATTTTCCCCCCACAGATAAAAAAATATGGTCACAGGTGGGGAATATCATATATTTTAAATCAAGGTAGAATACATATATATCAAGGTGGAATTATATTATATATACCCCCCCCACAGGTAGATATACTTATTTTTACAAGTGGGAAAATATATATCACGGGTGGGAATACACACACATATATATACTCACAGGTGGGTTACATGTATACCACCAAGAGGAAAATATATACAGGTATTGTGGTGTTATTTTTATATTTATTTTTATATTATATATTATATATTTATATATATATTGTAGGGGCCCCCAGGGGAAAAAGTTGGGGAGGAATGATGTTACCAAGGTGGCTGGCCCCGGTGATGTAAAAAACCTATGGTGTAGCCAGCGATGTTATTTTGCTGAGCCTTTTTTTTGTGGTATTTGGGTCGGGTTTTTTTGGAGGGCCAAGAGTCTGGGTGGGCGGCCAATACCCAGCCGGCCCTTGAAGGCTAAAAGGCAGCTGACAAGTCAGGGTGGAGCTGTGTGATTTGGGAAAACCCCTCTTCCAGGGAGGACATGAAAAAGCTGTCCCCAAGTGTTTTTGGGAACGCTTCTACTGCTGCCCCGGTGGGTTTTGCTTTGTGTTACTTGGCTGTAAACCTGAAACAAGGACTGTCTTTATTTTGCTTGAAAAGCTGAAGGAAGCTATTTGTTTTTCAGTTATTCAATCTAGGGACAATAAATTTTTGTTTTTTTTGCACCTAAACTGTGTCTGTGCTAATCCAGGGACTACCTAGGAGCTGACACCTCCCAATTGGTTTTTTGGGATGGGGGGCAGACACGCCCCAAAGAGCAAGGTTGGAAATTTTGGGTGATAAGACTGTATGCCCTGGGAAAAAGGGCCGTAGCACGCTCTGAGAAAATGGAGGAACTCATTAAGAAACCGGGTGCAGGAAAAATGCGCAGCAGAAATCAAAAAGGAGACAACCCGGGGCCAAAGGAGACAAAACCAGCCCCTGATTCAGCAGATGGCTCCCCTGACTAAAAGCCATAAAAACCCCAGGGAGCCTGTCCCTCCGCCCAGTCCCCAGGGGGACAGTATAAGGCAATGAGGACTGTGAGGAGGCATTACAGAAGATGCCCCCAAATGCGAGTAAAAAGCCTTTTCGGGGTCGAGTTTGGAGAGTGGTGGTAAGGAAACTGCCCCAGAACAATGGGCAGAGGTCCTTCCCCATATCGCCCGATGACCCTCAAAAAGCCACTATGATTTGACTCTACAAGATGAAGGAATATGAATTTAAAAAGGCAGAGATCGGGCCCCGTCTGGGGGTCACACTGGTGCCCCGAGCCCAAAGGGGCCCCGTGGGGGTAAGGGGACAAGCCTCCCGGGTTCCCCAAATGTTGACCAAACCCCACCTGGTCCAAAAAATGGCTGCAGCTGATCCCTGTACTCCTGCCAGATGGTGGAACGGGTTGTAATGAACCGATTTGTTCCTCGTTTCCTGAGTCTGCCCAATGTTGGGTTGCCAAGGAGACCCCCAAATGCTGACGCCCTTGTTACCCGGGTTTTGAGCGAAATGTGGCTGTCGAGAACTCTCTGGGCAGTAAAGGGGAGCCTGAGGTCAGTTTTTATGGAATATCCCAGGGGAGCTAGGGCTCCAAGGAGGGGGGCCGAAATCCCCCAGTGAGGGGCGTCCGAAAAACCAAAAGGGACTAGTGCCCAGTTTACAAAAGTCAGGCCGACCCATTTTCTGCTGGAAGTGCCCGGGTCCGGTATAAGCAGCCCCTGCCCACCACAAAATGAGCCCATGGACTGTCGCAGGGCGGCGCTGTTGTATTTTTGTTACCCAGCTGTGTGCGTTCCCCCATCCAGGCGAGGGACCGGAGGCCTGGGGCGTGTGAACGGGTCAAATTAACTGGACTTTGGACTCAAAGGGGCCCTCGTACCCTGGTGATGTTCTTGCCCCTAGTGGTCCCCGGGAAAAGGGTGGGGGTCATATGTATTCTGGGGATACTAAACATATCCCCCGGCCCCGATTTCCCTGCACACTGATTGGTATCGTGTCCACGGTGTGGGATTGTGCCAAATTTATGCAGATATTTTGGCGAGACTTCCCTTTTTCTGGGAGTTGTGGGCCAAGGTGAAGTGCCCGATCAACCCAAGGTGCAATAAAATTTTTTGGGGGGTTCAACTGTCGGTAGGGGGAAGGAATTTCCTATGTGTGTTTTCTGGTGGGGTGAGGGGAGGAGTAACCCTGAGCGGGGTCCCCGATCTGGAGTTCTCCCGGGGAATTTTGGGGCTGCCCAGCTCGGGTTTGACTTAAAGGGGGGGGCCCCTTTATAGGTGCAGTATTAAATGGGGGTCCACAAGAGCCCGGGGCTGATAATCGGTTTCCTCACTTTGCGTAAATAACGATTGCTGTATCGACTGAACAAAGGAGAGCGAAGTGGTGGAGCAATTAGTTGTGCCACAGCCATACCGACGTATGGGGTTAGATATGGCCCCCTCTCAGTGTTGGGTGGGCATTTGGGGGCGGACAAAACCGCTAGAGTCCTCAAAGGTTTTTTTGGCCGGGGGCTTTTGAGAGATACGGACTACTGTCAATCTTGCCCAGTCTTCAGGTGACGACCCCGTTGCTCATTTTTGGGGTCCCCTAGTCCCTTCCTTTAATAGAAATTCCCCTTCCAACGGATAGGAATGGGGTTTGTGGGGCCCCATAGAAGTCAGCGCGGGTCATCAAATTATTAGTTGTAGTGGATTATGTCCGGTACCCTGAGGCAGTTTCGTTAAGGAAAAAACCTCAGCCAAATGTTTTAGCCGGAAAATTTTTTCATATTTTTCCGAAAAGGGTGCCCAAAAAAGATTTGAAGACCAGGGGACAACGTTTATGTCCCAAAGGTTATGCGGGAAGTCTCAAGTCCTAAATATCACCCAGGTGGAAAACTGTTTACCCTCCCCAGACTGACGGCCTAGTTTAAAGATTCAACAAAAACCTTAAAGGCAATGTTGAAGGGTGGTAGGAAGGGGCGGCAGGACGGGATCCTATTCCTACTGCATTTTCGGTAGGGGAAATTCCCCCGCGTCTACAGGGTTTTTACCCTTTGAATTTTTGCGCCGGACCCTAGAGGGAATGGAAGAAAGGGTTACCCCCTATGAAGCATCATCGAGATGTGGGCCAGAAGCAAAAAGAGAGGATCTCTAACGTGTGCCCCCTTGTGAGAGAACATCTGCTAAAAACCCCGGAGGCCCCAAACTGGGGATACAATCGGTTTGCCAGGGTTAGAGAGTTCCAGCCAGGGGCTGGTGCTCAACTGGTTCCCACTGTGGGGAGCAAATTCCTGGCCACGTGGCAAGGCCGTATGAAGTGGTGGAAAAAGTAAGTGAGGTGAATCAAAATCCCCCAGCCTGGTAAAAGAAAGCCCTTCAAAATATTCACGTAAATTTTTTTTTTTTTCAATTTAGATTTTTATTAATTTCTTATAAAAATTTTCAGGTAACAAAAAAGGGATAAAAAGAAAATAATAAACACAAGTGCAAAAGAAAACGAGCCCAAAAAAACTGGCCCGGGCTAATTAAGGTTTTTAAAACCAAAAATGTAAAAAAACCCCCCCAAGGGGCAATGAGATGCCTCCGGGGACATGGTGGCAAAAAAAGTGATTCTACGGCCAGAGGGGCAAGGTAATGCGACCCAAAGTCCACTCTTTGGGTCCACAAGGGAGGAGAGGTATAAAATTACAAAATGAAAAAAGGAACCGCTAGGCTCAATTGCCAGAACCCACGCCCCCCAAAAACCCGCCCCTCCCGGCATAAGTATGGAATAAAAGGAAAAATGGAGGTATAGGACCAGCATCAGTTCTTAAATGGTCCCAGAGTACATTAAATGAGATACCATAAAGTAGGGTGGTTTGCCGAAATTTTGGTTTTGTGGATGAAATTAAAAAATGCACCCAACTTGTAGAAGGGTATAGCGAACAAAACAGCTTTGACCCCCAAAGTGATTGGGAGGTACAAAAACCGGGTTAGAAACCTGGTTTTAGTAATAAAAAGTTGAAATTTAAAAATTTTTTTCCAAAAAACCCAACAACAAAATGGCTATAAAATGCCCCAGGGGACTACAATGTCGGTCGAGAAACAAGTCTTGAAAGTCGCATTGCTTGGGCCCTTTCCCACTGAGACCATAATGCGGAGCCGACCGGAACAAGTTGTATTCTTTAGCGGTAGGCAGAATAAACTAACCCGCACCCCAAAAACGGGTAGAGGGCGCGCATCGCCATACCTGGTGGTCTTAAAATTACCATAGCCACAAAAAAAAAAAAGAGCGGGAAAGGGGGGGAAAGGAAAGAGTTCAGTCCGCCGAGCGCTGGAGAGGTGAAAAAGCTTCACGCCTAAAAATGCAGAGTGGGAGGGTCTTTTCTACAAAAAACCGCACGACCAAGGGCCAGGGGGAGGCGCCAGGGCCCCATTACAGGGAGTGACGATGGAAAGGAGATCCCCCCTACCCAGGGGATGGAATTCCCCGGGGAGGATTGGAGGCGGTTTCCTAAGTCCCTTTACGTGGCTCTAGTAATTTCTTCTGAAGACTGAGCTAGCTCCTCCTTAATGATGGAAGATATTTCCCCCACCCAATTTGTAACAGATGGAGGAACAGACTGACGCCAGCGGCGGGGAATCACAGTCTTCGCCGCCGTAGGAGATGTCTCGTTAAGATTTTTGTAGGAGGATTGCGTTAGGGGTCAAAGAATAATAAAACTGCCTCCCCGGCTTCTGGGGTAGAAATTCCACAACAGTCCGAGATGGCCTGAAGGACCTTCTCCAAAAAAGGGTGCAGGGTGTGCTCCCCACCAAAAAATGAGACATAGATCCCCCCCCAGGTTACATTCCAACGGGATTGGGACATTGGGATACCCCTTATGAAGCGGGTCGGACTCTATACCACCTTGACAATATTTTGAAGCCGTTTCCCGCGCTTTAAGGAATTACTGCCTTTGAGTGAGAAAGAAGCACTTTCTCCCTTGGTCTACCGTAAAGGTCTTCGCAGCTCCCTTTCCCCAAGTTTAAAATAATGGGGAAGTCCCGAAAGTGGAGGAAATCAGCCCCTGGTAGAGCAGGAGATAAGTGTTTTGGGAAGAAGGGGCAACACATAACCTTCAAAAGGGTAAGTGCCCCGGGGGAAATATCTTTTGATAGTTTGAGGTAAAGAAGTTTTCCGAAGCTGAGGTATTCAAAATGGTACCCAGAAGGGGGGGAGGCCTTGAAATAGGTCTGAGGGGGGAGCAAGCCCCTGTTTGACCTTACTGTGAGGGGGACGGGAAACTAGAACTCCAGGGAAAAATTCCTGGAGCTGCCTGAGGGGGAAACAAATGGTTGTTGAAATGGAAAAACAAGGGGCCCCCTTTTAAAAAATAAGGGGTTTTTGGGTCTTGGTTTTAATTGATGAGAGTGTATGGGCTGTAGTGAAGGATAAAGATTTGGGGTTTCGGGTTGGGTCATTAGCCCCAAGGGGAAAGGAAAAAATTAAGCCTGAGGAAAAACTTTTGGGGCGTGGACACCATTTTTTTGTCTGAGGACTGTGAATAGATCAAAAAAACCAGGTGGCGCGGCAAGATAGTAATATCACGAAATTTAATAAACCATAAAAGGATAGAGGCCCCCCCTGAAATTTCGGCATGGTGGGGCAGCCAGAGGTCGTTTGAAGGGTCCATTTAAAGGGGGCTTTACCCCCGCCAGAAGGCCCCAATTTGTCGGGAGTTGCTGCAGCGAATGGGTTGTTCTCAGATTTGCCGGCCTCACCCGCATTTTAAAACATGAGATCCTCACAGAACCCCTGTTTGGGTGAATTTAAAACCCTACCGGATACCCGAAGCCCGTCGGGAGGTTAATTTTGGGAAGTGGAAAGGATGTTAAAACGGGGTGAAATTTGAGGAGGCAAAGGGGATGGTCAAGCCCATCGTGTTGGTCCCAAAAAAACCGTCGGGCGATTGCGGTTTTGAAGATACAAAAAGTGAATGAGGTGTTAAGTTTGCGCCTTCCCCATCCCAAGGGGTGGAGAGCTCATAAAAAGGTAGGGTCAGCCCGGTATATTACCCCCCGGATTTAAACGAAGGGCTACTGGCAGATTCCCCTTTTCCCAAAGAGGCTAGAGAAAAGAAGATTCTCCCCCCCGAGGGGTGCTACCAGTATGTCAGAAAGGTTAGGGTTACAAGGGCTCCGCCAACCCTTTCCCGAGGGCTATGGACAGGTTTAGGCCCCCAAAGGTATGAGCCCAAAAAAGTTGGCTAACATAGTCATTTTCAGCAGGGGGTTTGGGAAAAGCCATTTGGGTAAAGTCCGGGAGTACTTGGGGCCATAAGAAAAGCGGGTTTATGTGAACCCCAAAAAAATGGCCATGGGCATGGAAGAGGCAAGGTATCTAGGCTACATTGTGGGTAAAAGGGGAAATCAAGCTCAGATAAACAAATGGAGGCAGTACAGAACTGGCCCCGGCCAAATTACCCAAAAAGCAGGTTCGGGCCTTCCCGGGGGTCGTGGGTTATTAAGGAGATTTGTTCCTTATTTTTCCATGATCGCCGCCCCCTTAACCGACCTTAAAAAAGGGACAAAGTCCCTCATGGCTAAGTGGTCTCCCGAGGCCCAAGGGGGGTTCCAAAGCAAAAAAAGCTCTAAGTAAGCGCCCGGGGTAGTGGCTCAGATTTTAAAAAAGAATTTATGTCCAGACAGATGCGTAGTGTGGGTCTGGGCGTGTTTGTCCCCGGAAAAAAAAATGGGAGGGGGACCCGGTATGTTCCTTTTAGGAAGCATAACATGTGAGGGAACTATTCCATGCGAGAAAGGGGTGTTGCTATTAAGTGGGCTCTTGACCCCTAAAATATTACCCTCTGGGGGAAAAATTTTGGGTTTATATCAATCATGGCCCCCAAAATGGATGAGGGAAAGGGAAAGGAACAACCCAGGGTAAACGGTGGTTTCTTGCACTCCCAAAATTTTAATTTCCATGTGGAGCACAGCCGGAAAACTGCATGGGGAATGGGTGCATTGTGAGGGCCCATTGCCTGGTAGCAGAAGGTGCCCAGCCCCCCGGCTTGGGGAGAGGGGGAATGTAAGGGCCCGGGGGTGAAGCTGGAGGGAAATGTATGTATCACCAAGGTGGCGGGTCGGTGATCTAAAAAACCCTTGAGTTTTTTGCCAGCGTGTTAGTTGCTGAGCCTTTTTTTTTGTGGTAGTTCGGGTCGGGTTTTTTATGGAGCCCCCCAAAGGGAGTCGGGGTGGGACGGCCCAATACCCCACCTGGGCCTTCCCCGGATATAAGGCAGCTGACAAGTCGGGGAGGAGCTGTGCGATTAGCTGGAAACTCTCCAGGGAGGACATGCAAAGCTGTCTCCAAGGGCGACATGTATGAAGCTCGCCGGGTCGGGGCGCGCTTTTCCGCTAGTTTTCCGGTGAAATCTGCACCTGAATTATGTCGGGGCTGGGGCGCGCTCATACATACTATGTAAAGTCCGCCGCGCCTCGCCTGTGTGTTAGGCACAGTGCGGGGACTGGGGGCGCAGTGCGGCGTGGCCTATGATTCGCCGTGAGGAGGTGCACTCGTACAGCGGGGAAAAGTTTGCGCCTCCCCAGGTGTGGGGCGCAGTGCGGGGACCAAGGCGGTTGCGGCGCGGGCCCCAAAGTTTCGCCGCCCTAGGAGGTGATGTACATGGGGGGGAAAAGTTCCTGCGCCTGCCAGGGGTGTGGGGCACAGGCGAGGACTGGGCGCAGTGCGGGGGCTTAGGCTTTCGTGCGGACTGCGCCGAAAAACAGTTCGATGCAAGACAAGCTGGAAAGCGAGAAATCATTCCAATGTCAGTGCGGGTAGAATAAAAATTGCCTTTATAAAGGCGTTCAAAAAATCTAGGAAAAAGCTGAAAACCTTAAAAAAAAAAAATAATAAAACAAAATCACTTTCCAAAAATCCTAATTAAAGAATTAGGATATAGGAAATTCGGGAAATAAGAAATTAAAATTCTGAAAGCTATTTGTTGGTCGGCATAAACCGGCCCAATCGAATGGGAGCGACGGAACCTTTAAAACCTAGGAGAACTATTGACAATCAGAAACAAAGGCGGGACAGTTAAAAATACATAAAAATGCGAAAAGAGCTGTTTGGTGAGTAGGGGGGGCTGGTAGCACCCAATCAAAATAGGAGCGAAAAAAACCCCTTTTAAAACCTATGAAGAACTATTGACCAATCAAAACCCCACGGGGGGACGTTCAAAATACAGAAAAAATGAGATAGGCTGTTTGGTTGAGCTAGGGGGGGTTTGCTATCCAAGCCAATCAGAGGCGAGCTTTTTTCCCATTTGTCTATGGAGAGCTCGGCGCCTGAAATCTCGGTGTCAGGCGTGCGGCTTGAAGTTTTAATAAAAAATCATTTTATTAAATGTAAAACATTATCAAAAAAGAGCTAAAACCTTCTCTAAAAATAATTCAGTTAGATCCGAACAAGCGTTTTTCGCGAGATGGCGTACATGGGGAATTGCAATAGAGGTTGCCGGGAAATACAGTAATTCAAATTTTTTAAAAGCTTTTTCATTGGTCGGCAAAAACCCCCAAATCAGAATAGGAGTGACGTGGCTATTATTTTGGGGGAGAATTGACCAATCAAAATGGAGCGACGGGCCCCATTAAACCCTAGGGAGAAATATTGCCCAATCATATTAAAAGGTGGGACAGTTCAAAATACAGTAAAAAGGCAGAAAAGAGTGATTGGTTGGCTAACGGGGGCTGTCCAGCTTAGCCAATCAGAGCCGAGTATTTCTCATAGAGTTTTGGGGAAAAGAAATTTGAGCGCGCTCTGTGATTGGCTAATTTAAAAAGAGGCCCCGTTTTTTGGGCCCAATGGGAGAGCGAGCGACGCTCCTATGGGTTTTCAAATGAAACTGAAATAAAAAAAGTACATGGGCCCAAATCAAATTATAAGACTACAGAAATTGTCCAGTGTATATAAAAAGAATGATAAAATGGGGGAAGAAAAAAAAAAAATTAATTTAATAAAAATATGTTTACCTTTTTTCGTTGCACCCATACTATTTATCCTTGCCCAACGAAAATAAAGAAAAAACGATTTTATTAATATTTTTTTTTCGTTTCCCCCTATTATTTTTCGTTTTATATACACATCGGGACAATTTGGTAGTATTATCATTTGATTTTGGCCATGACAGTTTGATTTTAATTGCATTTGAAACCATAGGAGCGTCGCTCGTCTCCCATTGGTCCAAATAAAGGCGCTTTTTAAATTAGCCAATCCAGGCTCGCTCGGAATTCTTTTCCCCCCTAGAACTCTATGAGAAAGTAGCTCGCGCTCTGATTGGCTAAATGCGAGCCCCGTTAGCTCAACAACAGCTCGTTTCTGCCTTTTTTCTGTATTTTGAAATGTCCGCCCTTTTAATATGATTTGGGCAATTTTTCTCCCTTTGGTTAGAAGGGTCCCTGTCGCTCCTATTCTGATGGTCAATTTCCTCCCTTGGATAGATGGGACATTGTCGTCCCCTTTTGATTTGGGGTGGTTTATGCCCGCCCCAAACAAGAGCTTAAACAATTTGAATTATGTATTTCCCGGCAATTCTTCTATTGCAATTCCTAGTAGCGCCGGTCTCGGGACAAAAAGCATTTTTGGGGTTTTTAAATGATTTATGTTTATAGAAGGTTTTGTCTTTTCTGATAAGATTTCATTAAAAAAAATTATTTTTTTATTCATACTTATGCCGCACGGCGTGAGCGTGGATTGCATTGCGCCCATCTCTCCCTAGACTAAATGGGAGAAGTAGCTCACGCCTGATTGGCTGGGGTAGCCAAGCCACCCCTAGCTCAGCCAATCATCTCTATTCGCATTTTTTCTGTTTTTGAACGTTCCCCCTTGGATTTTGATTGGTTCAAAAATTTTCCATAGGCTATAATGGGTCTTTGTGCTCCTATTCTGATTGGGCCCAGATGCAAGCCCCGTGGGTCAACCAAAAGCTTTTCTGCATTTTTTTCTGTATTTTGAACGTCCCGCCCTTTATTCGATTGGTCAACGTTCTCCATGGGTTTTAATGGTTCACTGTCGTCCTTCTGATTGGTCGGTTTTTGCCGACCAATGGAAAAGCTTTCAGAAATTTTAATTACTGATTTCCCCGGGAATTTCAATACGATTTCTTGATATTGCGCGTTCTAGAGTTTTGGAAAATGATTTATTTTTTTTTTATGTTTTTTTTTGAGGTTCAGCTCTTTTGAGAAAGTTTTCCGCCCTTTTTAAAGGCGGGTTTTTTCGAATTTATACTCCTGCTGACGGAGCGGAGCGCGGATTTCTGTCGCGATCTTCTTGTTCCCCGCAGTTTCCCTTTGCTTCACTTCGCCGCCGCCGCCGGGGGCATTTAGACCCAAAAAAAACCCGGTCTGTTGTGGAGCTGCCGAGCGTACAATGCGCCCCCACTTTGCCGAGCCGGCGGGGCTACATGCCCCGGGTTACGAGCGCGGGGTCCCCCCCAAACCTACCCCCCCGGCCCATTGCCCGCCCCTTCATGCGAGGCGCAGCTGAAAAATGGCGAACACTGCCCTAAAACCGCATCCCTGTTCCGACAGGGGGATTTTGGCCGGGAGGCGCGTATACGCCAGAAAACGGCGTTAAAGCCCCCTCATACATGCGCCCCAAGTTCTGTGAACATTCTACTGCTGACCCCGGGGGGTTGTTTTGTGTTATTTGGTGTAAACCCGAAGAAGGTTGTATTTTTTTTTGTGTGTAAGCGAAGGAAGCGTGTTTTGTTTTTCCCTTATTCAAGTTGAGGGGCAATAAACTTTATGTTGTTTTTGCACCCAAACCCGTGCTGTGCTAAACCGAGTACCCAGGAGCTGAACCTCCCGATATATATAACCCACGGTAGGAATATACATTTTGTAAAAGGACAGAGGGATTGTGGTGGACAGAGATATGTTCACCAAGGACCCCCGGCGTTGGGAGGTGAAAAACCTATAATTTACCCGGTTTTCAGCGCGGTAGGTTGTGCACGTTTTTTTGTTAGTTGCTTGCAAGAGCAAGTAGTCCGGGCCCGGTTTTCACAGGAGCAGTCATGAGTTGGGTGGGTGAATGCTCCCCCTCCAGGGTCCAGGCCCGGGGTTTTGCCTATGTAAGCCGGAGAGGGTGGGAAAAAGGAGGGTGTTGTCTGTGAAGTGGAGGAAGAGGAGGTGTGTGCAGAGTTCCAGGGAAAAAAAACCCCACGCCAGTCTCCGGAGATAGGAAGCCTGGATGTTATTTGGACACAGGGCTGTAAGTGTCCAAAAACCCGGGCTGTGTAAAAAAAGTTTTGTTCCTTTGTTTTGGCTGAAGTTAAGCCCCGTTTATGTTGCTGTGTGTTTGAGGTGAAATAAAACCCTGTTCCCCCAAACAGAGCTAAAGGATGGTCCTGTCTTACATACCACCGAGTGATCCCTTTCAATTGGGGGAGGTATGCAAGGGGGATTCTGGCACTGGTTGTGCTACATACAAAAGTGCATAGAACGTACAGCAGCGACATTTAAGGGGCCAGAAGCCTAAGTTTTTACTATAACGGACCCGTTTTTGCCTGAAGAGACTGTGTGGCTGCTGGGTTTTTTTTTTTTTTTTTTTTTTGGACATAGTAATGTCCTGGGTTAAGGTTGCAACTGAGATCTCCATTACATCTGCCTCCATGGAGGAACTCATCAAGCACCTGGTGCAAGCAAGTGCCCAGCAGCAGCAGACCCAGAAGGAGGCTTTGGATGCACAGCAGCAGATCCATAAAGAAGCCATGGCTCAACAGCAGCAAGCCATGGCTCAACAGCAGCAGGCCCATAAAGAGGCTCTACAAGTGCAGCAGCAGACCCATAGAGAGGCTCTTCAAGTGCAGCAGCAGCTCATGGTGCCGCAACAGCAAGCTCATATGGAAGCCATGAGGGCTCAGCGGGAAAAGCCAGCGCCTCCAGTGACTAGCGACGTACACAATGCCCGAAGGAGTGTGAGGGAAGCGTTGCAAAAACTGACACTGGAGGAAGACGTCGAGACATACCTCACCGGGTTTGAGCGGTTGGCCAACAGCTGCCATCAGGTCAATGGGCAGAGGTCTTAGCCCCATTTCTTACAGGGGAACCCCGGAAGGCTTATTGTGTCCTTGCTCTCCAGGATGCTAACGAGTATTCAAAGTTGAAAGCAGAAATCCTGGCACGACTTGGGGTTACCATGGCGGTACGGGCCCAGCGGGTCCACCAATGGACTTATCGTACGGACAAGCCTACCAGGTTTCAGATGTTTAATTTATTTCATCTGGTGCAAAAATGCTACAGCCAGATGTATGCACCCCGGCTCAGATGGTGGACCGAGTAGTCCTGGATCGGTTCATACATTCCCTGCACCGACCTATCCAAACCTGGGTGGCCCTAGGGGACCCACAGTCAGTCGATATCCTGGTGAGCTTGGTAGAACGGTTTCACACTGCTGAGAACGCCCGAGGCCCTGCAGGGGTTCGAAAGTCTGCATACTGGGAAAGCCCAAAAGACTCTGAGAAACCAGGACAGCAGAGTCTTCAGCTGAGTCACCCTAAAGGCAGGGTAGTACCAGAACCCAGGAAGCAAGGGGGACTCCTGGAGGTGGTTTGTTGGGGCTGCCATGCCCCAGGACATCGGGTTTCCCAGTGCCCCCATACTACGGAACCGATGGACTGCTCAGCAGGGCGACGGTCCTCCTTGTTTGCCCACACCGCATGTGGCGCGGTTCCCTGCACGGAAGTGGGGCCCCCGTTCTGCCAAGTGACGGTTAATGGGACTCAGGTTTAAGGCCTTGTTGGATCTCGGGGAGTGGGTTGGTTTACGCTCCCTCTCAGCTGCTATTACACTGAGGTGATCCCAGGGAAGAGATGTGAGGGGGTTAACTGTTTTCATGGGCATCTAAGGAGTTAACCCAGTGGCTCGGGTAATCAATGGAGGGATACAGAGCAGGGAGTGTTAGGTCCACCAGGTGGGGGTTTAGGTCCCAGGATTGATGTATTTATGTCGTTATAAGCGGGCGGATTTTTTCCTCTGTCTGGCCTCTGTGAAGGGAAACAGGTACATACCAAAGAGATAACCAGTATGCCCGTCAGGAGGCGCCGGCTGGGATACCGGACCGCCCACGGCGGTGGCTGTATCAGAGGGTGCCAGGGAGTTTTCGTGTCTGTGTGTCGGGATAATGAAGAGGCAAAACCATGATGAAGTGGTCCTCGACTTGGAGGTATCCCTAGGGGAAGAAACCTTTGGGGTCTGCCCAACTCCAGGATGAGACTTGAGAGGGGCCCACCCCCAATAGTTGTGTCGGTGGTAGTAATTTGGGGTGCCCCAAGGGCCTGGGGTTGGAATAAAAAAAAAAATAAACCAAAAAAAATGCGGTACCCCCATTTTGCTAATGAACGGGGTATCGCAATATCGGGTGACAAAACGGTCAGGAACAGGATGAAGTTGTTAGAACAAACTCGTTGGATTAACCTTATCCGGGAAGGATGGTGATAGACCTGGTCATTCCCATGTGTTAGGGGGGAGTTTGGGGTCAGAGAAGTCCAAGGGAAAGGAATCCTTCAGAGATTATATTTGGCCAGGACTTCACCGACTCGGGTTTCGGGTATATTTGCCAGTCCTGACCCGTATGCCAGTATCACCTCCCCGATAGCCAATTCCGAAACCCTGATACCCCATTCGTTTGAGGTACCCTTTGATAGAATTGCCATGGCTTTTGGTAGGACCCCTGGTGGAAGTAGCCACGGAGGACACATATATCCTGGTCGTCGTCGATTATCAACCCGTACCAGAGGCAGTCCCACGCTCTGAATACTTCCTCCAAGGGCATAGTCAGGGATTTGTTGCTGATGTTTTTCCAGGGTTGGGCTACCTAAGGAAATTTTGACTGACAAGGGGACCCCGTATCTTTGTAGAGGGGGATGCGGGACATCTGTAAAGTGTTAAATAGTTTACACAGCTCCGCACTCTGTTTATATCCATATTAATCAGGGGCTGGTTTTGAAATTTTAAAAACTAGACCCCTGAAGGCTATGTTTTTAACGAGTTAGTGGAAAAGGATCGGCTTTCGAGACTGGGGGGATTATCTACTACCCTATCTGCTTTTTTCCATCAGGGAGGTTCCAGCATCACAGGTTTTTCCCATTTGAGTTGTTATTATGGCAGGCACCCAAGGGGTTGTTGGATGGTTGCCAAGGAGAACCTGGGGAAGGGGGAGGGTTACTTCCCGTATTTTTATTATTAAGGGTAAAATAGATGCATATCACCGATCAGGAGAGGAATTTAGCCCGTGATGCCGGATTGTGAAGGAACTCTTCTTCATGGATCAGGAGGCCCAGGCAAAGGGGTATAATTTGGTCAGCCCGCTCAGGCAGTTTTAAAACCCGGGAGAACCGAGTTCTGGTGTTGGTGCCCACAGTTGAAAGCAAGTTTCTCGAAAAAATAAGCAAGGGCCGTATGGAGGTAGCTCGAAGAACAAAGAAAAAGTGAGTGAAGTGAATTAAAGGTACACAACAGGCAAGAGGAAGCTCTACCAAGTGTATCATGTAATTTGTTTTAAACAATGGTAAGATTGGGTCCTTCTAGATGACCCTGTGCGCTGTCGGCCCAACGGACGCCAGCCATTGGAAGAGGTCAAAGATGGTTGGAGACCTGTCGCCTCTCAGAAGAAGCCAGCTACGTAGTTAACAGTTGCTTCTCTACAGATATAGAGATTTTTTACGATTCTCCCGGAGCAACCACTGTAGTTGAAGCATTTGAGATAATCACTGTCCCCAGTGTAAGGGTCAATTAAAACCCTATAGGGTGCCCCGAGGCATCGCAGGGAGATCATGGCGAAAGGGGTCCAATGGTGTTGGCCCTAGGGGTGTTCGAGAGGAATCAAAAAGTGGGTGGTCTAGTACCCATAGTCCTCGTACTTGAAGCCACATGGGGATGGCGATTTTGTATCGATTATCGCAAACAAAAAACGAGGTGTCTAAGGTAGATGCCTTACCCATGCCCAGGTAGCAATGTAATTGATAGAGAGAAGGGGTCAAGCTATGTATATCACGACCCTGGATTTACAAAGGGTATTGGCAGATTCCATTATCCAAAGGAGCTAGGGAGGAAAGACAGCATTCTCCACACCTGAAGGGTCTATTCAGTATGTCCGGATGCCCTTTTGGCCTTACAGGGAGCCCCAGGGCCATGTTCTGTGGCCATGGACCGGTGTTGCAACCCCCAACAGGAAATATGCGCAGCCTATATGGCATGACATAGTCATTTTTTTTAAGAGGGGGGTCAGGACTGGAAGTCACTGTCTAAGGTTGGGCTGATCTGGAGGCGTTGGGTTAAGGAGAAGGCGGGCTGGTTCACAGGTTAATACCAGCAAAGCGACCTAGGGATGGAGATAGAAGCCGGTACTTAGGGTTAAAATCGTGGTTGGGGGCGAGGAGTGATTCAAAACCTCTACTCCATTAAAGTGGAAGCCAACCCCTAAGCTGGCCCGTCCCTCCCCAGAACAAGAAAAACAGGTCAGGGCGTTCCTGGGAATTTGTGGGGTACTTTTTGACGGTTTTCTTTCCTCTAGTTCGCCAGCAGAGGCAGACGATAGCGGGTGCCCCTCACCGACATGACAAAAGGTGCCAAGTCAGTCACGATTAAAT
The DNA here is from genome assembly GCA_025379985.1 of Phyllomedusa bahiana. Lineage (NCBI taxonomy): Eukaryota > Metazoa > Chordata > Amphibia > Anura > Hylidae > Phyllomedusa > Phyllomedusa bahiana. Next base: position 19,569 of record JAODAL010015625.1, on the reverse strand, counting down.
GGTCCCCCGGATGCTGGAAGGGGCCTTTCAGAAATTAAAGTCAGCCCTCTGTAGGAGCCGTGTTGGTTGCCCGGATTTTTCCAGAGGGAATTTGTGGTTCTGACAGATGCGTTGGATGCGGGGGGTTTTTAGGGGGCTGTGTTGTCTCAGCGTGAGTAAATGGAGAAGAGCAACTGGTAAGCTATATGAAGTAGGAAGCTTGTTCACGGCAAGAGAAACAGAGAAGATTTACTCGATATTCGAGGGGAAGGAAGGGAAAGAGTGACCCTAGGCCATTAAGTGGGACCTGGTATTCACCTGCGTTACTACCTACTGGGGCGCAGGTTTTAGGTTGTTGGTCCGTTCATGCACCACCTCAGATGGCTAAGAGAGAAGAAAGGGGAAAATGCTTGGGTCACCCGCTGGTTCTTAGTGGCCCCTACAAGATTTTACTTTCGGTAGTAGAACATAGGCCCCGGGAGGACCCGGGAAGCTACCAGGTAATGCGGATGCCCTGTCAAGGGTACACTGCATGGAGTTAGTGTTGTAAAAGGTTGCCCTGAACCACGGCCTTGGGCAGAGGGGGGGGTATAATGTAAGAGGACGCAGAAGGGATTGTGGTGGACCAACCAAAGATTTGAGTCAACAAGGTCCCAAACCTGGATTGTGAGTGTGAAAACCTGCTAATCAGGTGTCAGCAGCGGTTAGGTGCTGACACAAAGTTTTGTTAGTATGCTTGCAGAGTCTGGTTTTTATCTGGTTTTTGTTAGTATGCTTGCACGGTCTGGTTTTCACAGGAGCAGTCATAGAGGTTGGGGTGGGGTGATGCTCCGCACATCCTCAGGGTCCAGGCCGGGAGTTTTGCCATATGTAAGCCTGGGAGAGCAGTGGGTAATGTAGTGATAAAGGTGGGAGTTGTCTGGTGAATGGAGGAAGAGAGCAGGTGTGCTGCAGAGTTCACAGGAACAGACCACCCCCAGTCTTAGCGGGGGGACTAGGAAGCCTGTAGGTTTATCGGGACAAGGCTGTAAGGCCGTGTTCCAGGCTTTTTCCCCGCGGATTTGTGCGCGTATTGAGGCAAAAAATCCCCCGGAATAAGGGGGGGGGGGGGGGGGGGGCCGGAGCGCAGCGGGGGCGCCGCTCCCCCCCCATAGACAATGCTTGTTTCGGGGGTCCGCGCCGAAAAATAATGTGCTGTCACTTTTCTCCCCGCGGCGGATTCGCCGAGGGGGGGGAAAAGGACGGATTCCACTGTTCTCTATGAGAAAGTTTTTTTCCGAAATTGCTCCCCGGATTGGCGCCGTCTGCGGCCAATCCGGCGGCAGTGGCGCCATTCCGGGGCAGAATAACCGTGTGAACGGGCCTAAGTGTCCCAAACCGGACTGTGTAGATTTTTTTGTTTTCCTTCGTTTTGGCTGAATTTAAGCCCCGTTTATGTTGGGTGTGTTTGAGGCTGAAATAAACCCCCCTGTTCGCCAAAACAGATTTTAAAGATGGTCCTGTCTTACCTTACCCAAAGGATCCCTTACAATATATATATACACCCCCGGTAGTATACATTATACTCCGGGTAGGAATTTACTACGGGTGGAATTTCTATATATATTTTTATTATTATATTTTTATTTTATATACACTCACAGGAGATATACATATATATCACGGGTGGGGTTTATACAATATGCTGCAGGTATCTTTATATATGTCAAGGTGGAAAAATTTCCTCACGGGTAGGAATATTTTTTGGACACGCTTTTTCGGGGGGGAGGTTTTTTTGGGGGGGGGGAAAAAAGGGGGGGTTGGGTTTTGGGGGGGGAAGCCAGCCAGTAACGTTAAGTAGATGTGTAGTAGCTGCTTTTATGGCTGTGATACAGCCACGTATGGGCTGGCTTCCTTGGAACGGATGCAGCGTTGGGTGGGAGTTTGTTCCCGCATTCCAGGACAGGCTTTTGATAGGTCTCTGGAGCCTATGACAGCCTTGTACTCCAAGGGCGACATGTATGAACAGGGCTGCACCAGAAGTCAGGTGTTTTTTCTGCCCGATATCATGCTCAGCCCCGTTGGCTATATTTTTTAATCTCCTGCACGCCAGTATCAGGCATGTTATAGAGCACCCGTGGCACCTTGTAACGTGCCTGATTCCGGGGGGCGTGCGGGAGGCGGGCACTAGAACCGTACAAAGCTACACGTTTACAGTTTCAGTACGGGAAATCCAGGCCATTACTGCTGGGACAGGTAGAGCACTTTACAAGGGGTTTACCTGAGCCAGAAGTGTCATCTTAGCTCTAGAATGCACCTGACTTATGACCCGCAGTAGAACAGGTTCATAGATTCAGACACATTGTATACTATTGGAATGTGCCTAAAAATTGGTGTCTAAGTGTCATAAATCATGTCAGTCGCCCCAAGTGTCCAGGGGACATGGTTGGCTGCAGGAAGCTAGGAACCACAGTGGAGTTGGAGAGAGGCTCTGGCCCCCAGTGTCTTGAGGGAAGCCTATACTGCACAGTAAGGGCCTGCCCCCACAGTCCGGGTTTTCAGTTTTACAGACGGTTTTTGGTTTTGAAAGCCGTCTGTAAACTGGGTGTCAACCTTTAACACGGACCTTAATGGAAAATCCGTGCAGCTGTCTCCACTGTGACCACGGTCCGGATTTTCCACCGAACAGTTCTTAGGCCGCCGGCGGTCCAAAAAACATTACACATGTTCATTCTTCCACTTGGTTTTTGGGCGAAACATGTCGAAACACAGAAAAAAGCCGTCCAGCTGTGTTCCGTGTCCGGCCCCTAAACAGAGCAAATGCCGGTTGGGATTTCCAACCGGTATTTGTCCTGTGCCGTGTACAGGGGCCCAGACTACTGTTATTTTGTGGTGCCGTGTGGTAGGCACAGGCCATTGGTCAGAGAGGGACTCTGATGCATAGTCAGTGGCTGGACAGCCGAGGATTTTGTGTCTGGATTTGTTTATGTTCCTGAATAAAGCTGTTTGAGGTCTGTTTGAAGAGAAGCCTTAGGTGCCATAACCGTTCTACCAAGGATGGCAATCCCTACCACTAGGCAGTTTTATCTGGAGCTTGAGCATGGTCTTCGTAAAAGGATGTTCAGCTTAGGCAGACATGTTTCGGGGGAAACCCACCCTTAACCAATGTGCACCAATGAAAAGCTCATGTCCGATCACATGGTTGGACATGAATATTAACTCCTTAACGACCACCCACCGTCTTTTGGCGTCGCTGCAGACATCGGAGTTTGTGGCTCCCAGCGCCGCAGCCGCGCTGAGATCGGGGCTGTACTACACAGCCCTGATCCCAGAGCATGTCCTGCGAGCTCCACTCCCCGATGCTTTAACCCTCTGATTGCCGCAGTTTGTCACCGCAGCACAATCAAAGTGTTTCCCTGCTCTGTCGGGTGATCGGCTGCACAGTCAGCCCTGGGGACCTAGAATAACCCTAGGGCTGTCTGTGTAACAAGCCAGTGATCAGGGCAGACTGTGTGCTACCCTGATCCCTGCCTGTGTCAGACTGACACAGATTATAATGTATTAGCATATATGAATTGCTGAGTTTCATTACTAAGTGTAAAAAAAAAAAAAAAAAAAAAGTAAAACCGTTCTCCCTTAATGGGATTTAAAAAAAAAAAAAGTAAAAATACAGAAGTGTAAAAAAGAAATAATAAAAAAAAAAATAATTTTAAAAAAAAATAATTGGCTTATATAATTATCCCAGGGGGAAACAGCCCTGTATCACAGGGCTGAAAGGGCCGCCTGCCGGGGGAGAACCCCATTACCCCAAAAGAAAATAGAGAAGTCAGTTCATGTTTGCAAATGACAGGAAAAAGCCCCTAAAATTCGGGGACAGGCCCTTTGGGTTGATAAAATAAAACCAAATATTTGGCCATAAGGGACATCATTTGTTTAGAGGAAAAAAAATCTTGGAACCCCTAAAAAACACCATCCCAACTGTAAAACTGGGGGTGGCGCATATTTTGTAGGGTTGTTTTGCTGCGGAGGGACGGGTGCACTTCGCAAAATGGACAATGGGAAAAGGGTTTAGTGGCAATACGGGAAACATTCAAGAATCAGCCAGGAATTTAAAGCTTGGGCGGAAATGGGTCTTCAAAGGGACAGGGGACCAAAGCTACTGCCAAACTAGTTACAAAGTGGTTTTTTTTTAAGGAAAAACAAAGCAATGTTTTGGATCGGACTCACAAAGCCCTGATCTAAAATCCTATTGGAAATGAGGGGGCCAAAGCTAAAAAGGCCAAAGCAGCAAGGAGACCTCCAAACATGGTTCGGGCACCAGTTCTGTAGGGGAAGGGGCCAAAATTCCCATCAAAATATTGTGAGAAGCTTGTGGAAAGGGTCCCGAATGTTTGACCCCAAATCCCACGTTTTTTTTGGGGAAAACTACCAAAAAAATAATGAAATGGGGGGGAAATCCTGACTTTACAAAAGTGCCGTCTTATCCACCCTCTCCTCGCTATCCCCCTTTCGCTCCCTCTACCAGTCCCTTCACTGTCTTCCCCTTGCCAGGCATCTATTTAAGTTACTAAAACCCCACTAAGGCTCTCCATAAAAGTCCCTCCAACATCTCTGCCCAATTTTTCCAGATACCTCCCTCACACAATCTCCGCTCCTCAGATGATTTCTTCTTGCTTTCCTCTTATCAGCTCCCACACAACATCTTCAAGATTTCCCCTGCTTCTTATCCTCTGGAACTCGCTGCCCCAAAACATCGACTCCCTCCACTTTACCGCTTTAAAAAGCAATGAAAACCCTTTTTCGAATAGTTAAACCCCACAAAACCCTGCTGCCATTACACCACCCAACAAAAATGTTTGCCCCCTTTCTGTCTCTTTCCTCCTCCCTTGTAGATTGTTAGCCTTCGTGGGCAAGGTCCTCTCTCCCTCTGTACCAGTTGTTAGTCATTTATGGTCACCATTGTACTTGTTTAATATATGTTATGTGTGTAACCCCCCTGGAATGTATGGAGCCCAGGAATCAATGGCGCTCTAAAATACATAAAATAATAATAATTATTATTATTATATGAAACATTCATTATACCAGGTGAGCCATCCATTCATTCAATACTTAGCTCACTGTCTGATCACTTCCCTCACTGGAGCCCGGAGAAAGTCGGTGTCTCCAAGGATGAGCATTATGTTCCCTCAGTGGTTACCCCAGTTGTAATGAGGTTTCTGTAGGTGTTAAGACAGTTGGGAGAAGATATAATCAGAGACTTGCCAGAGCTCTTTCAGAACCCAACGACACCAGGTGACCCATCCTAGGAGGTGTCAACTTTTTAAAAAGTTCACATTAATTCAGTGCTTGTTGCGGTGATAGAGTCCATATTGAATAACTGCAGTAAACATAGATTCTAGAGCTCCAGAAATAATCAATGTGCTAATAAATTCACAAATTGCAGATCCAGAAAAAAAAGGACAAGGGCAGAGCACACACAAGGCTGGAGAGATAACCCAACACCCCGGCCAGTGGCGCTTTAACTCCACGTGATACTAGCACAGCACACACAATGCAGGAGATAATACCTAACACCCCAGCCGGGGGCGCTCTAACTCCACGTGATACTAGCACTGCACACAATGTATGGGATATATTACCTAACACCCTGGCCAGTGGCGCTCTAACTCCATGTGATACTAGTGCAGCATACTAGGAATATCATGTACTGGAGCTCCATAGTGCTACAAGATCTTATGCACTTCACATTGTTCCAATTTCACATGACAGGGACACCTAAGTGCGCTATAGCCACTGTAGTAAAGCCCCAGTAACCACTCACGTTATGCAGATCTAAATAACCTGTGCCGCAATTACAAAATGTTTGGAGCGGGGAAGTCCCACAAAACCTTTCCTGATATTTTGGAGATGTTCCTTCATTCTAATGCACAATGGTCTTTTAGTCACCCCACATACAAGTTATTGCATGGGCAAAGAATTGTTAAAAATACATCAAAGTATTTGAGCACAATGTATGGAATTGAGAAACTGTCCATAAATACTAGGAAAAGCGACATCAACATTTGGGAAAATGTTACTAAAATAGGCAGGGGTACAGTACCACCGAGCCAAGAGCTTCAGGTATGTTCCAAAAACTGGGCTTTAAATGCTTTATTGCCACAAAAAGGTTTTTTTCCATGTGAGTAAAAAAAGAATTTATCGCCCTTTCTCCCAATTTTGCTTTTTTAACCATTTGGTTTGGGGTTTTGGTGAATCAGAAAAAAAAAAAAATTTTTGTCCCTTTATATCTCCAGGAGAGGTCTTGGCAGTTTTAAAACGGAGCCGAACCCCCAAATTTCCTTTCAAGATTCTCTTTAGAAAAGAGTTACTTATAGAACTAAAGGGGATCGGACAATAGTATTGATATTTCTCAACCAAATTTTTGGAAAGAGATTAATTCCGCCCTTGTAGGGGCCTCAGTGGAAGCAACCCAATTAACCCCCTTTATCAAATGTTAGGGAAGCTTCTGGGCAAAGTAAAAAAGGGGTGGAAAGTGACGAAAAGGGATTTAGGGGAAATTTGTAAAGTTACTCTTCCGTGTCGGTGACAACCAGTGCCAAAGGGGTTTAAAGTGCGAGCCCGAGAGGAAAAGGGAGTAAGATCACCAAAAAAATCGACAAGAAAACAAAATGTGGCCTTTTGCCCCCAAACATAACAGTACACCGTCCGTGTTGTAACACTCACAGTCTTCTTTTTCCCCACCAGGACCAAGCCACAAGGTAATTTACAGACTTTCTGCTGTACTCCTCTCCGCTCACACTCTGTCAGAATCCTTCTGGCTCAAAACCCCCCTTTCTCACCTACCCTCGCAGGCTTCCTGTCCCGTAAAAAAACCAGGCCTGGACCTGGACACAGGAGTAGCCATCCCCCCCAGCTCTTTTGGCACTCCAGTAAAAAGCCACCCTGATTAACTGCATAGCGTTATGCTAAAGTAGCATAACGTCGTCAGTGGCGAATGCCGCTGGCACATACTATATGCTTTTTACCACACTAAGACCGGCTCTCGGTGAAGCATCGGCCTCCACCCTGCCCCTTTGCTTTTTACATACCCCCCCCCCCGCCTGAAAACCCGGGGTTTTGGGGATCTTTACTTCCAAACTTACACCCTTGATAAGGATCAGCATTTCCCGAATTTGCCTGGGCCCATGCTCTACGGGAAAAGAAAACCTGAAGGCCAGAAAAACCCGCGGGGCCCCCACATTTTTCCCTTTTTTCTCCCCCACCCTTTTAGTGGGGCTGGTCAGACACTGCCTGAACCTCCCCTTTCACAGGAAGTACCTTAAGGGGGTTAGTGCCTAAAAAATTTGTTATTTAGTGCTAATTACCTCATGGGTTACTTAGATCTACAGTGAAGAAAAAAAAACCAATTAAAAAATAACTTTTACTTGATATACATTAAACGAGTCCACACTGAGGCATCAGACACATCATGAATCTGTATCTTATTGGATTATCTTGACGGCATTACCACCATTAAGGACATCATTGCTAAGTATTTTTATCCATTAGTCTATGTATGCTGTGATTTTAGTCTTGTGGCTAAATGTTCTTTTGTTACCCCTGATGAACCCTATATGATCGTTTTGGGGGAAACGCGTCGGGTCTTGAACAAATCACACGGGTTTTGAATCAATGACACAACAGAACGTTTGTTTTTTCTTTTTTTTTTTTGTTTGTGCTTTTGACTAAAAGAATGATTTTATGTGGATAGAATTGTCTCTCCTAGAGAGTCTATAGCACATATGGGAGTCTTGCTGATATCCATTTAGGAATTGCTTCAATGGGGGTGTCTGACCTAGGTGCGCCTCTCAATAGGTGGGGCCGCTCCTGTTGGGGCGACTACTCCGCCAAAGGGGGCGATTTTCACCCTTGGGGTCAGTACTACTTTATTGGATATCTAGATTTAGAGGAACTAGCATCTCTCCCTCTCTAGGAGAACAAATTTTGGTGTTTTTGCTGTGGGTCCTCCATTTTGGAAGGGCACTCTTTTAATGTATATCAAGTAAAAGTTATTTTTTAATTGGGTTTTTTTCTTTACTGTGAATTTTGCTACAAATTTAACCCAAATAGGTAAAATTAGATTTATGTCTGTGAGTTTTTACTTAGATCTACATAATGTGATTGGTTGCTGGGGCTTTATTACGAGGATTATAGCGCTCTTAGGTTTCCGGATGTAGGAATCTGTGACATTGTGAAATACTTTAGGGTCTTGTAGCTCCAATCAGTGATGTCCCTAATACCACATGGAATTAGAGTGCTACCAGCCAGGGCATTAGGTAATATCTGCCTTGTTTTGTGTGCTGAGCTCATCCTTCTTTTTTTGCTCTGGACTGGCAATTTGTGAATTTATCGTTCTGAAATGATGTGGACATAAATTTTAACCCCCCAAGAACCCGGCGTTTGTTTTTGTTGACACGTTCGTTTTTCCCTCCTCGCCTTCCCAGAGCCATAACTTTTTTATTTTTCCACCTACATAGACATCTGAGGGCTTTTATTTTGCAGGACAAGATGCACTTTCTAATGGTGTTATTCACTGTACTATAGAATATACTGGGAAACCACCCAAAAATTCCAAGGGGGGCAAAATGTGAAAAAAACGTATTTTCGCCATGTTTTGATTTTACAGCGTTCAATCTTCAGTAAATACAATGTGTTATCTGTATTCTACAGGTTGATACGCATCTGATAATACCAAACATGTAGGGTTTCCGTAGGGTTTCCAAACATTTTCTATTTTTGAAATTTGCGCCGTGGCGCCATTTTGTGCGACCAATAACTTTTTTGTATTAACACCTATGGACGTCAGTAAGGGGCATTTTCTGCGGGCTGAAGTGTAAGTTTGGAATGCAGGCGACTTTTTTGATCACTTTTATTCCATTTTTTTAAGTGACGTAAAATGACCAAAAAATGCAATTTTGGCGTTTGGAATTTTTTTCTTCTATGGTGTTCAGCGTAAGGGATAAATTATGTTATATTTTTATAGATCGGATTTCTTTGGACGCGGCGACACCAAATATGTGTAACTTTTTTATTATTTTTATTTGTAAAATTGGGAATGGGGGGGGATTTGAACTTTTAATCCTTTTTTTGTACTTTAAAACTTTATTCTTTTTTTGTTTTACTCTAACATTGAGTCCACGTAGGGTGCGTGACCACTAGGGGGCGCGATCGTTAATAAAGTCTAATGCATTGCATAGACAATACATTAGACTGTATCAAGATGGCAGTGGGGCAAACCAGGACATGGCAGTGACGGGAGCTTTCACAAGGCTTCCCAATGCCATGTCCAGGCGTCGAAGATCGGTGCACGGTACCCATCTTCATTCATTCAGAGCCCCCGCCACCTTTCTGCTGGTTAAAGGGGTTAACAGCGCGGGCGGGAAAACGCTGCCCTTTGTGGTGAAGGCTGGGTGTTAGCCGGCGATTAGCGAACACCCGGCCGCGTGCGGGGGGTGAAAAAGCGATCCCCCTGTAAAGCTCCTTACCGACCCTGGGACATATAGGCACGCTATATTTCAGATTGATATTGGTAATGTGGTATTGGTCATATATCCCATCTGTGAATTACTACTTTTTCTTACTTAGACTTACTCTTACCCACAGACCTAATGCCCTCGTTCCTGTATATTTTTATAGAATTTAAACCCCGGGTTTATTGTGGTTAAATCCATGAACAATCTCAGGTGTTGCAACATCAAAAGGTTTGCTTTAATAATAAAATATTTTTGACATTCGTGGACTTCTCTCAACAAAGTTCACATTTTCGGTACATTTCCCTCTTACATAACATTACACCTTCCTTCCTGTGTGAATTCTCTTATGTGCAATAAGCTTGTGATTTATTTTCCTGATTCTAAGCATGAAAAAGGCTTCCCTCTTGTGTGAATTCTGTCATGTGTAACAAGCCTTGATAGCCGGGTAAAAGTTTTTCCACATTCTGAACATGAAAAGGCTTCTCTCTTGTGTGAATTCTCTTATGTGTAAGAGATTTGCTTTTTTTTGAAAAAGTTTCCCACAATGTAAAACTGAAATAAGGCTTCTCTCCTGTGTGAATTTCCCCTCATGTTTTAAACTAGACTTTGCTTTCTCTTTAAAAGATTTCCACAAGTGAACATGAAAAAGGCTTCCCCCCTTGTGAATTTCATGTGTATTATGAGATTGTTTTTAATGTAAAATTTTTTCCACATTCGGCATGAAAAAGGGCTTTTTCCCCTGTGTGAATTTTTTTGTGTAACGGATTGCTTTAATTGTAAAAGATTTTCACAGTCGAACAAAAAAAAGGTTTCTCTCCTGGGGTGTTTTCTTTATGTATAACCAGAAATGATAACCGTGAAAAAGATTTTCCACATTCAAACTAAAACCCGGTTTCTCCCCTGTGTGAATTTTTATGTGTAACCGACTTGTATCTGTGAAAAAGTTTTTCCCATTTTTGAACAAAAAAAAGGGTTTCTTCTGGTGAATTCTCTTATGTGTAACCAGACTAGATATCCTTGTAAACGATTTCCCACATTCTGAACAAGGAAACCGTTTGCCGTGTGACTTCTCTATGTTTAACCAGATTTCCTTCTCGTAAAGATTTCCCCATTTTGAACGGGAAAGGCTTCTCTCCTGTGTGAATTCTCTCGTTTTTTTATGACCGACGGGTGAAGTATTTAAAAAATTTTTGAAAAATGAATATGGCCCTCCCCAGTCGAATTTACGGAGTAAAAGCTTGAGTGTTTTGTAAACAGTTCACCACATTGACCACATGGAAACATTTTTCTCTCTTGTTGGTTTGCACTCGTGGTAACCATCTGTAATAGGGCAGGAGAAGGTTCCTCATCACCGGAGGGATTGTTGGGAAAGGTCGACTCTTTCCCCCTGGATGTACTTTCGGGGTATTGGGGTTTTCCCCTGAAGAGTGCGGGTGATTCTTCTTCACCTTAAAATTTGGGTGAGGACAGCTTTTCCCTCAGAGATCTCACGGAGTTGTTCTATTAAAATCAAAAATGTTTTTATGAATTTTTTTCAAAGAAAAAAGAAAAAACATTTTTAACATTCCTTTTAGGCTTGAACACTCCTGCAGTTTTTTTCAGTTTTTTGGGGGTAAAGCCAGAGAGGCCCCGAGGACCACTTTTTATGCCCACTTTCTGTATTGACCATACATAGCTCATGCGGGAACCCCCAGTGGGTGCTTTTTTTCAGACATGAAAGGGGTTGATGGGTACTGACACATATCCCCCCCCTGCTTTATGGTATAAAGGGGGATTTATGAAGATTTTCACTGCCCCTCTTCTAACCCTACGGTATGGGGCCGGAGCACTGATGCATGTCCCCGCAAATCCTACGGTAGGGACGCGAGAGTGGATTCACTGCACCTCTGCAACCTACCATAAGGGCCCCCGGAGCAATGGATTTCAATTTCCCCTTGCAAACTCTACTGTGTAGGGGCCCCGGAGCAGACTTTTCACTGCACCTCTGCTAACCCTACTGTGTTTAGGGCACCGGAGCAAATAGATGCCAATGCAACTCTGCAACCCTACTGCGTATGGGGCCCCATAGCAGAAGGATGTTAACACATGTCTACTAACTAAGCTGGGCAAGCAGAAAGCTTCAATTTTCCTGGCAGTGTTGGAATTGGGCTCCACAAATTCCATTCTAAAAACTACAAGCATGGGAGACAAGAAGAACCGATAAGGGGAACAAAAGGAGTTAGATTATATATGCCACATGAAAGCTACAAAATGCTTTGCTCACGGCACATAAAAAATGCCTACATAACTCGCTGTTACTTAATAAGGGACAGGAAATGGCCACCTTTGACTGTGGGGGTGTGCTTTTCTGTACGTAGTAACTACTAGGATAATTGGGAGACGCCATTAGGATGTAGATTCTGCTCTACACTCAGTCATCACTTTTCACATAAACACATCAACCTGGATTTAAAAGATTCTGAGCCGCCAAATTGTCTGAAAATGGGTTGTCCTCTCCCCAAAATTTGGGCCCTTCAACCAAGGGGGGCCCCCTTTTAATACAATTTTTTACACCATCTTTTATGACAATCTCACCTGGCTATAACCAGATACATGAGACAAAGTGCACATCCCAGCTGAATCATGGAGGGGGACAAGAGGCTGAGGGGCCAACGGTTTATACCAGGTCCCAAAATTATGGCATCTCTGGATGGGGAATAGACAGGCGAGGTTTTTCCCTCAAAATCTGTAAAAAAGGGTTTCCCCAGGCCCTTTGTTGGACCCCGATTCACTAAAATTAGGCTGTTTAGGGAAAGGTCCCCCTAATGCAGGGCCCCCGGGAACAGATCCGACTCCAGCTAAAAAACACTGCCAAAAAGTGTCCATAAGATATAAAAGGGGAATCATTCCTCTCACTTTTTAACCCTTCACAAATTCTGACTTAAGGATGAAAGGGATTTTCCTCTTTTGCCTCCAGAACTCTTTTATGTGCCCCCTGACTGTGGGGCTAAAGTGGGATTACTAAGTGTCCTCAGATCCTGGCTGTCAGTGAGGTTCATCACAGCGGTGAACCCCAAAAAACCTGCCCTAACCCTAAAGTACGGCAGGACCCAAAGAACCCCTTTGGGAGAAAAGTCACCTCTCAGGCCCCACACCAGGAATAATAAGGATCACAAAAGAAACCTCTAAATTTCTTTTAAATCACCTGTGGTCACATCTTCGGGATTCCTCCTTCACGTCACCATCCTGGCTCATCGCTCCTCATCTTACTTCTTCAGCCTCCCCCCTTTTGTATAAAAAATTTCACCCTGATGTGACATATGGAACAATTGAGTACAGAGACAGATCAACATAAGAGACCCACAAAAATCTTTACTCCAGGGGGTCCACACCCCTATACAATTGTGTATAGGGGTATTACCGAGGATTCCTGGGACGCCATCTCTTCTGCTTTTCCTCAACCTTAATATAAAAATTTTCCCCCTAAAGAGACAAAACCCCTGAAATAGTGCAGGTTGTTCCATTTGGTATATTTAGAGAAGACTTCGCTCCCTCTACCCGTGATTCTCTGGGGCATTTCCCCGGACAGTCCTGGGAAACAGGCGGGGGGAAACTCCTGCTGGATTTCTCCTACTGGATCCATCTGTAGGGAACACCAGTGACGGACAATGACTGCGTATATATGTCTGTATTCATAGAGATCATCAACTTATCCCATGAGAAAAAAAGAAAAGAGAGGAAAAGACAGAAAGAGATAGAAAAAAACAGAGAAAACTAGTTTTGGGTGCTCATTCCCTGCTTGTCTTATCTCCTCTCACCTTGTGATGTCACGGCCCGTGATCCTCCTCTGACCTCCGGATAGATCCCCGTGTCCTTCTATGAATCCCACCCTCCAGGAGACTAGACAGCGCTCCGACACCTTTTAGGAAACTATCAAACCCCAAGGGTCCTCATCATCCAAAAACCCATCTCCCCTGTGTTAGTATAAGTCCCGCATTCCCCCCCACCTCATCATCCAGAACATCCCGTGTTATGAATTTCCCACATTCCCCCCCCCTCTCATTTCAGACCCATCATCCCCTGTGTTCTTATATTTCCCAGCTCCCCCCACCTCTCATTCAGACCCTCATCCGTGTTCTGTATAAAATTTTCCCCGCATTCCCCCCCACCTTTCATCACCCCGACCCCTCATCCCCCGTGTTTTGTATAAAAGTCCCAGCATTCCCCTTTACCTTACCGTCATCCCCGACCCTCATTCCCTGTTTGTATAATGTTCCAGCATTCCCCTACCCCCATCATCCCGGGCCCATCATCCCCCGTGTTATGTATAATTTCCCGCTTTCCTCTCACCCTTTATCACCCCGACCCCTCATCCCCTATGTTATGTTAATGTCCCCGCATTCCCTTCAACTCTAACATCATCCGCCCATATCCCTGTGTTATGTTTAAAGTCCAGCATTCTCCTCCCTCTCGTCAGCAGCGCAGGATCCTGGGGTCAGGGCAGGATCTTGTTCAGTGAAAAGGGGGCTCGGGCCTTTTGGGTGCTGCTCCGCCTCCTGACAAAGGGGGGGCCCCCACTACCAGCGACTTCTTTACTACGTATAAACCCGTTATGGGGAGCACTGATAAATAATAGATTTAAGAACCCCTCCCTTTCCCCCTCATCACCTGTTAGATAGAGGAAGAGGTGGGGCATGTAGACTCTCCCTCTCAGTTACCAAATAGATGATACCAGGGGGAGGGGCTAATATCCTGGTGACCCCGAGGTCTCCTCCTTTTCCTCCTTGTGGGGGTTTTTATGAAAAGGGCCATTGTCTTTTGCTGTGAGAGTCCTGGACCCCGAGGAACCTGAAGAAAAGGGGGAGGGTTGAGAGCAAAATCCCACTCTAATAACCTCTATTTGACATTATTATAAATATATATATATTAAAAATAATACAACACTATGTGAATGGGGCCCGTCTCAGGGGAGGGGACGTAACATATAATGAATCCATTTGAGCACCAAGTTCTCCCAGGACAATGACTGCAATTTCTATTATTATACACACTTCCCAGAACGGACACCCCCCACATTATTGTAAATTTATAATTTGGGCAAAATGAAGACTGACACTATGATATAAAGAAGCAGTGCATTCTTGTATAACAGTTAAAAATTTGGGCCCCCAAAAAAAATCACAGCCACCAATCCAAAAAGTGGCAACAAAAACAGACACCCCCAAGTGGAAAAAGGACAAAAAATGCCCAAATTTTCCATTTTCCTTCCGCAGGGGTTTTGGGTCATTGGTGTTACAAGGGATCAGGTGTGTTACATTTGGTGTTATCGCTCTCGCACTTTCTCATACTGGTCACTTGAAGTTCAACATGGCTCCTCATGATAAAAAAATGTCTTTGGATTGAAAAAAAAAAATCATTGTTTTTACTAATGATGGCCAGGGTACAAGAAATTGCCAAAACCCTGACACGAGCTGCAGTGCGGGGGCCAAGACCATACAGAGGTTTAACAAGACAGGTTCCACTCCCAAATGAGTGCAAATGCTCAGCGTCAGATCCAGTGATGAGTAATGCCAGCAGTGCTGCAGAGGTTACAGGGGTGGAGGTCCAGGCTGTTAGAGCTCAGACCATACCATGCTCAGACCATAATCGAATTGGTCTGCATGGCTGTCGTCCCCGAGGAACTTCTTTTAAAGTGAAAAAAAAATTCTGCAAACACTTTGCAGTTTGCTGAAAAACAAGCAGATAAAGAATAATTACTGGAACCATGTCCGTGCTTATAATACAAAATAAACTTATTTGGTTTAGTGGTTTCAAGCATGTGTGGCAGCAACCCGGGGAAGAACAAAGCAAGTCTGTCTGCCCCAGCAAATGGTAGTGGGATGCATGGTTTGGGCTGCCGAGTGCTGCCCGCTGTGGGGAGTACAGTTCATTGGGGACCGAAAAAAAACCCAAGCCGTGGATCTGAATCATTATAAAATGGGCCGACTCCGATCCCAAAATTAAAAATTGATACAGTTGTTCAACGCGGGCCAAGGCAATTGGGTCCGGCCAGTGCTACTGCTCCCATATTTTAGCCCAAAAAGATGAGGAGTGAATGATGCCATGGGCAGGCAAAGGGGTTTCCCAGGGGAAAAAATCCGCTCCCATATAAACAGATTGACCCAAATTTAAAACAAAAACTTTTTTTCTTGTTTCAAAGAAGTAAGATTTAAACCCCCTTTTTCAGCCCTAAGTGCAACCTTTATACCCCGACATTGTTAGAGATGTTACCCGTGGTCGGCTTTGCCCCCCCCGTTAGTTAGAGGGCGTTCCCTTTGCCCGGAAATAATGAGCGAATTGAGTATCTCAGAAGGATCTATGGGGTGATACTATTTTTCAGAACAAATTCAGAGACTTCACAAATGTTATTCAGGACGTTTTTGTTGAAAACTTTTTTTCCCACTTCCTGCAGTGTTTTTCAGATTTACAGTTTATTAAAGTTTTTTGTGTTCTAAAGTCGTAACCAATAAATATATTTTACATCGACAAGCAAAATGGTAACAATGTTCTGCCCTTATGTCTTTCAGGCTCAATATCTCACCATCCACTACAGCTGTGACCGTGAGACTCCCATCATTTTATAGACAATCATCTTGGCTCTCTGACATAACTGCAGCTATTTAGCATCTGCTTAGTTCTGCAAATTCATGTCATGTAACTGCATTGTTACAGTTTTGCTCCTGGTGGTCGAACAATCTTTTTCTTCTTGTTACTGCAAATTACACCCTGTCCTCACAGTTCTTAATAGCTTAGTGTGTTATTAGGCTGATTCTCAAGTGAAAGGTCATTGGCTCGAGCAGCCATGATGAAGATTTAGCGAGAGAAGCGGCATCATCCAGCTCATCGATAGCGTCTCTGGGCCAAGAAAATGGCCAAACCGCATCATGTGAGGCCCTGACAGCGGGAAGAATATGGAATGGTCCGTCAAAAACCAAGAGGTGACGTCCAGGAGAAACATCAGAGCCAACAAGTCGCTCATCACAAGGTCGATCAGTTCTGACGCTAAGACACAACAGTGGAGGCGGCTCGAGGGTTTAAAGAGATCACAGACGTCCCGGCAAGCACCCGGGGCATTACAAGGTCTGGAATGTGGGGCCCGAAAAAAGGGGGGAAAGCCGGACTCAACCGGCTCTGATGGGGAAATGGGAAGAACCAAGGGAAAGGGACGAAACGGAAGCGAAGATGAAACTCATTAGCCCGGGCTCTGATGGGGAGGAATGGGAAGAACCAAGGGAGAAGGGGAGAACGGAGCGAGAGATGAAAATCAATAGACCAGACTCTGATGGGGGGAATGGGTAGAACCAAGGGAGAAGAGGTGAACGGAGCGAGAGATGAAAATCAATAGACCGAGCTCTGATGGGAGGAATGGGAAGAACCAAGGAAGACTGGGCGAACGGAACAAGAGATGGAGGAACTGTCAGGATCGGAGGAGGAAGCCTGAGGATATGGGGAGGGGTCACAGCCAAAGATGGTGGAGACTTGACCAGGATGGATGGAGACCTCATTGCTGAGCTTTATGTGAGGGTCCTACAAGATGAGTTACTTCATACACTTGAGGACTATGGGGATGAAGAGGACGACATAGTGTCCAGCAGGACAATGACCTGAAGCAGACGTCAAGGTTGAAAAAGGAAGGGGTCAAGGAAAATTAAGAAGAGTTGCTGTATTGGCTTCCACAGTCCCAAGACTTCAACCCAATCAAACTCTTGTGGGGAGATTTGAGTAAAAGCTGTATTCGTACCCAGATCCAGTCTGCACCAACATTGGGAATGTGTAGAAGAGACCAGGGAGCAGATTTTGGTCAAGACATGCTTGAATCTAATCCAGAGCCCAGAAGGATTCAGGCAGTATTGAAAGGGGGATTTCTTCAATACTAACAAAATAATAAAAATGTACATTTTGAATTTTAGGAGCAAAACAGTAACAATGCAGTTACAGGACACGAATCTGCAGAACTGAGCAGATGCTAAATAGTTTCAAGTCAAATCTACGTATAAGATCGGTGAGAGGATTGTCTGCAAAATGATGCTAGCCTCATGTACAAAGCTATAGTGGATGATGAGATAGGGAGCCTAGAAGTCATGAGTTCTAAACCTTGTTACCCTTTTGCGTGTCAGTGTCTGTTCTACCTAAACAGCTTGATTACTATATCATAAGGAGATAAACAGCCTGATGTTACCATTTTACTACAGTAAAGTCATCACTTAGACATGCGCCATTTATGAGGGAATCGGGAGTTAGTGAAATAGAGAAATAGGAGCTTTGCATCTGAAACTGAGAAAGAACTATTTCAGGTTTGGGACTGAATATTACTTTTATGGGGTCTCCGGCAGCTCCAAGTTACACAAATCTATTCTGCATTTGGGGCACAGTCGGTGTCCAGTTGTAATACATGGCTCAGATATGGGGACCATGTGTTTTTTATCAAGGGGGCCTCTGAAGAAGAACTAGACCAATGTGTACAATATCTGATCAGTGAAACAGATTGATGAAAGGTTGAAGACTCTGAACCGTCCAAAATCTGGATGTGGAATTAAAAAGGTGAACGTGTTATGTATGACCATGTGTTCTAAGCCCATGGGGAAAGATAATGGATGGAGATTACATGAGGGAGGTATCCGGAGATTAGGAAAGAGATGTATGGGGGGGATAGGTTATGGATGGAGATTACATGAGGGAGGTATCAGGAGATTAGGGTAGAGATGTATGGGGTGGGTTTATGGATGGGGGATTCATAAAGGGGAGGTATCAGGAGATTGGGGGTTGGAGATGTATGGAGGAAGGTTAGGGGATGGAGTTTTCCCTTGGGGAGGTATAAAGGGGGTTGGGGCAGAGAGTTTTGGGGGACAGGTTATGGATGGAGTTAATGGGGGGTATCAGGAATTAGGAAAAAAATGCATGGGGGGGGGAATTTTGGGATGGAGATTACATGAAAAAAGGGTATCGGGAAAATTGGGGTAGAGTTGTATGGGGGGGTTTAATGGAGGGAGTTTTTACTGGGGGGAAGGTATCAGGAGATTAGGGAAGAGAATTATGGGGGGCCCCGGTTATGGATGGAGATTCTTTGAAGGAGGAAATCGGAGTTAGGGTAAGATTTTTGGGGGGGCAGGTTTTGGAAAGGAGATTACATGAGGGAGGTATCAGGAATTTGGGTAGGGAGGGTAGGGGGGGGGCCCAGGTTATGGTTGGAGATTACATGAGGGGAGGTATCAGGAGATTGGGATAGGGGGAAATTTGGGGTTTTTGGGGGGGGGGTTATGGATGGAGTTTTTACTGAGGGGGGTATCGGGAGATTGGGGATAGAGATGTATGGGGGGGGTTTTGGATGGAGTTTAACATGATGGAGGTACCCGGAGTTTAGGGTGGGAGTGTTTGGGGGGGGACAGGTAAAGGATGGAGATTACATGAGGGGAGGTATCAGGAGATTGGGGGAAAGATAAAAGGGGGGGGGTTTTATGGAGGGAAAGATTACACAAGGGGGGATCAGGGAATAGGGGAGGACATTGGTCTTCTCGGGGATCATCTATTATTCTGAAATTTTCAGTCCTCTCAAACGAAAATTTAGCCCAGTAACAGTAGAATCACACGCCGAATTTTTCATCAGCTTCTATAGAGAACCAAGCTGCCCATTTAATATAAAAAATACTGAGGCTTCACCCTTAAGCAACTCTACAGGGTTTTTGTGTCCCCTCGCCTCCTGTGTATTTTATACTCCTTTTGCCTCTCCCCTCGGTAAAATCTCCCCCCTGGCTCCCGTTGCCAAGCAAATTTAAATTTCAAGCTACCCCCCCTTGACCTACAAGGTCTCCATGACCTCTCCCAAATTTTCCAAATATCTCCCCTCAGGGCAATCCCCGCTCCTACAGGACCTTTCCCCTTGCTTTTCCCCTTATCAGCTCCTCACACAACCGTCTCCAAGGGACTTCTCCCGTGCTTCCCCCCAAAATTTGGGAAACTCACTGCCCCAACACATCAAAATCTCCTTCACTTTCCCCAGTTCAAAAGAAACCTAAAAACCCCATTTCTTCCCCCCTGCCTATAACCTACAAAAAACCCTGCTGTCACTACACCCTCCACA